>JAPSES010109752.1:1849-17925 GCA_029822895.1 Maxillicosta whitleyi | reverse complement strand
CCCCCCCCCCCCCCCCCCCCCCCCCCCCCCCCCCCCCCCCCCCCCCCCCCCCCCCCCCCCCCCCCCCCCCCCCGCGCATTACCATAAAATTGCAACATCAGCAAACAACTTCGAGCTCAGCACAGGGTTCACACAAACACACAATCCTATATAGTGTACTTAGTTGTATAGAAATACAGAGATGAAATGCACTTTTGGTTCTGAAAATGATCTATATCGGGCAATAATGGCTCAGTTGGTAGAGTGGGTCGTCCAATAACTGAAGGGTTGGTGCTTCAAATCCTGCTCTATCCTAGTCAGTCTGTTGTGTCCTTGCCACTCACAGTATGTTGTATGTATATTACAATATGGCTGACACTTTTATCCAAAGCGACTTACAAGGTATAGGCATGTACAACATAAAGGACCTTGCCCAAGGGCCCACCTGGGATTCGAACTGGCAACCTTCCACCAGTGTAAACCACTGTCGTGGTCAGAGGTGTGAATTGGCAGCCAGCCTGCCCCAAACGCAGTTTACCACCACCAGAGTGGAATGTGAGAGCGAATGAATAATGGATCAATAATGTAAAGTGCTTTGGGTGACTTGAAACGCAGTATTAAAAAAAAAAAATCTAATATATCCATCACTAGTGGAAATACATACATACATACAGCCATATAACTGAAACTTAAGATGCTCATAAAATGGGGGGCTGGGGGGAAGATGAATAAATTGCGGTAAATATTACATAACAACAGAGGAGGAGGGGGTACTTCTAAGAGCAGATGGAGGAACTTCTCCATAAGTACCACATATCTATTTCTCTCTCTCTTGCATCTTCACAATTTGTGTTATTATCTGACTGGTCTGATCCACTTAGAACTTAAATGAGTTTTACATTCCTGGTCTATGATATAATCTGATGCTGATGAAATAAAACATGTACCTGGTGCTGCGTTGGGGGATCCAGCGCCACCTGAAGGACCTGTCCGTGTGCAGGAACCCTGGCCTTGCTGACCACCTCACCACCTGTGAGGAGCTCCATCTTCTGAAGGTCGTCGTCGCTGAACCAGGGAACAGGCCGCAGATCTGGACTGATCCTGATCCTCCTGTGGTCACTGTCTGGGAAGTCCTGTTCTCTAAGACTCTGACACCAGCGTCCATCATCTTTCTTCACGGTCATCTTCAATTTGGACCGGGTCTTTGTACGGCCCACTGACCCTGGATCCTCTTTCGCTTCGGAGGGATCCTCTGAGAGATTATGGTGCTTTTGGAGATTCCTGGAGGGCTTTTTCATAGCCTGCTGCTCCTTACCGACTCTATCAGATTTCCCACTGTGCCTGTGTTTTTCCGCTGGCTTTGCATTTGTGTGTCTGCCATGTATTTGTGTGCGTGCGTTCCTGTTTGTGTGTCCATCCTCCCATCTGCCTGCAGCTCTCCTGTCGCTCATTAGAGCGTCTGTTGGTGAGGGGTTGTGTGTTACTGTGGATTTGCTCCTTTCAAGATGAATGTATGTCTCGGCTTTGCTCCTTACCACAGAGCTGCGGTCGCTTTGCTTAATTCTATGCTTTGGCCCTGAACGTTTGACTGTAAACTCTGGTAGATGGAGATGATGATGACTGGTTGGATGCTGGATGGCGCCTACCATTTCTTTTCTTTTGGAACCAATGCCTTTACTTTGGTGTTTATTTTTGCTCAGGTTTGCGTGACTTCTTTCTTTGAGTCTGTTTTTGTCATGGCCATCAGCATCCCCAACAGGCTTAGCTGGCTCTGTATGTCTGGAGGTCTCCTTCCCACTGCTGGTTTTCCACGCCCTGCTGTGGATGCTGGGCAGGATCAGACTAAGAGGTTTCTGGAAGGCAGCAGCCGGAGGGGGGTCCATGATCCTGGGCCTGGATTTGAACTCCCGTGCGGAGCTCAGGGCCCGTGACGGCCACCGGTCGATGTCGGAGGGAGGAGAAGGCAGAGGGAGGGTGATCGTCATCATGCAGATTGTAAGGAAGAGGAGGAAAAGCGGGGACAGGAGGAGGATCCATTTTTGACCGCAGCAGAGCTTTGACCACACTCGCCAGGCCTACGGGAAAACAGACAAAAAGAAAAGAAAAACAAGTTAGAGCGAAGCCACTAAAACCATGATTATAACCGAGCGGCTCCATAAACTGCAGAGATAGCTTTTCTACTGGAGTGAACGGAGCGCCCAGATTCCTGCGGGGTTAACCAGAGGCTGTGCTGAGATCTCTTGGCTCCAGACATGCAGAAAGCGAATGTGTACATGAGTCTCCCTCTGCTCGAGAACAGAAGAAAAAACAAACCGGCTTTTGGCATGTTATTCTGTTATTCTCTGTGATATCACAACCCTGATATGTGACCTCTGAGAGTTTATCGCCCAAAAAGGAAATAAGTCAACGCAGGGAAAAAAAAAAAACTGTTCCTATTGTGTGTTTCTGAAAACCACAGATACGTTTTATCAGAATGTTTATGAACCAAAAATATGTTTCGTATCAATTTTGTTCAATACACGTCGTGGAAAAGTCGGCTTTGTATTGTTTTAACCATCATGGTCACCAGATGGTTTTTGCCTTTCTTCAGTTAGCAGCTTAAAGGGATGACAGACACAGGAAACACATGACTCTGTGGAACCGACATCCAAACGTAAGTACAAAAGTACAAAGGTTGGTTTGACTTAAATCTTATTAAATTCTGAGTCATTTTTTATTACAGTTTTTCTGTTTTGAACCAAACCCTGTTATCCTGAAGTCCTGCCTCAGACACCTATAATAATCAATTCTGATGCTGTAAACATTTATTTCACATGACTGACCAGCTGTTTCCTTCTTCTTCCCAGATATTCTGATAAAGTGTAAAAACACGTCAGTACAACAGCTGTGTAGAAAGATAGAATTACTCTGTCACATCCATGAAAAACAACACTGCGTCTTCTACTCTGTTTATTAGTCGCGTGTAACGTTTCCCACGTCACCATCAACTGACAACACAACACATGCTAATTTACTTGATCCAAACCACATAATGAAAAGTCTCATAAATCTCATTTCTGTTTTGTGACTTAAATCTGCCTCGTGTTTTTTTGTTTTGTTTTTTTTACAGCTAATCTGCTCCTCTACAGCAGCAACACTGTGCAGCTCTCATTACCATTAAATTGCAACATCAGCAAACAACTTCTAGCTCAGCACAGGCTTCACATAAACACACAATGCTCTATAGTGTAGTTAGTTGTATAGAAATGCAGAGACGAAATGCACTTTTGGTTCTGAAATTATCTATATCCATCACTAGGGGAAATGCATAACATTTTCTTCTGCCAATTGCAATGAATAAGAAAACAATTTAATCGCCAACTAAAAGCATCCTGTTTATGCTGCACAAATCTGAATATGTAAGCTGCAGAGTATAGAGCTCGTGTCAGGCTGCTCTGTGTTTCCAGTGGCTTACAGCAGAATTGGACTTATCCAGCTGAGACCAATACCATTGTGGCATGCCCATAAGTCAGTGCTGCCTTCTGCATGCGACGCACCGCAACGGAAAAGCCATATTTCACACAATATGCTGTCACTGCCCTGCTATGGCTTACAGTACGCTCAATGAAGGCTCCATAAAAACGATCTTACTATAAGAATTCAAAGCGCTGGCCCTTTATTTACTGTGGAGTGTGACTGTGTAATACCTGACACATTATTCCTCCCTTTCTTTTGATGCCTTTAAAACAGAGGCAGTGCTACTGCCACAAAACTGTGGCTCTATAAAACTGACATCGAAATAATAAAACTGAGATAAAGCCTTCAAAGGATTTATTGTCTCGTATTCTGGCATTTGTCTAGAAAAAAAAAAAAATTTCCTAGCAAAACATATCGTATGTGACAGCAGCCTTCTGAGTAGAAACTACAAATAAAATTGTTTAAGAAAGGCTGGCAGCTCCTACAAGTGGAAAGATAAACAGCAATAGAGGAAGTTTAGGCTGCCGATGCTGAACCATCCTTTCATTCCTAAAAGCTGGAATGGTGCCCAAGTAACAGGAGGAGCTGAAAGATGAAGTTATTTGAGTGACCCACTTTCCGACGCTCACCTATAAGGACATCCATAGGTGAAAAGGCTGCGTTTCCCCCTAGGATGACCCACATAACTGTAACCTCTCCGCTCTGGCCCTGACTGCTCTTTGCCTCCCTTTGGGTGAACACGGATTGGAGGAATGTTTAAGACCCCTGAGACGTCTTCCCCATCTCTGAGCCGTTAACAGCATTCCCAGATCCCTCCACCTGTGAAAGGATCCCATTATTCTTCCCTGGACTGGAATGCCCTGAAGCCGGCTGCTTGTGCTCACAGTATAAGCACAGAAGGTGGCTGACATATTACACACACATATGTATGAACACAGTGGGGGTCTCGAGACTCTGAGATTTAATGTGGCAGACTCAGACATATATTTAACCAAGCTAAATAACCTGGACTATCGCAGTGATTAAGGTACTTTAAAAACGACAAACCATGAATACTAATCAATCAGAAATGCATTAAAAGCGCTGCATAAAGGGAAAAGAATCAATGATTGTGACACTTTACTAAATTACACTTAATACATGGCATCAGTGCAGAGTGGACTGTCAGCTGCTATTGACCTCTACAGGGCTTTCCACAGATGAAGGTCGTGTTTTTCCATCAGAGACATTCTCATCAGAAACATCCTCTTTGCGAGAGGAGGAGGAAAGGACAAGGAAATCTGTGGGTGGAAGATTGGTAGTGTCACAAGTATAATTTGGCAGTTCAATCAGGAAATGAAAAGAAAATGAATAAAAAAGGATAAATGGAAGGAAGACGACCATGAGAAGTGATCGAATATAGAGTTACAGTTATAGAAGAAACTCCCACTACCGCCTTGATATTGGTGGTGATGATGAAGACGGATGGATTTGAAGATGTGACACCTTCAGGGTCAAGCTTAGAGTTAGGAAATTGTACCTCTTTGACAGTTTTGCTAAGCTTCTTTAGGCAGAGGTAACCATTTACACTTATTTTGTAACTTACAGAAATAATAGAGGAAGGATGAAGACCTAGGCATAAAAACAAATCCAATGAAGTCGTATTTTAAAGTTGTAATACCGCTGATGGCCAATTGGTGTGGCTCCAAAAACCCTGCCTCCCATACTTATACAGAACATCTCACTAAAAATACAAAGTCAGTTTTCACTCACTCTGGTTTATGCATAAGTTATTATTTAAGTGGTCGAAGTTATGATCCATCTTTAAACATTTCCACTGTTAACAAGATGTAAGTCAACTTGCTCGCCAGTGAATTCACTTTAGTTCAAGGTTCAAGGTGACTTTAATAATACCTATAGGTAGATTCATTCTGTAGTTTCCACTTAACTAAATACATATTTTCCTTCCATCCAGCTTGCTGTAGTTATGGCTGCACTAATAAGACTGAAAACTGACTTTGTTAAGCAACTACAAGGTGAAGTTTAGCATTTTATAGAATTACTAAGATAGTTTAGCATTAGCTCACCTGTGACCCCTGGAACTTCCACAGTTCTGACAATCTGTGTCCAAATATGGTTACTTTTGGCTCCAAAAAGCCAACATGCTTTCAGCCAATTCACGAACCATTGGGTGATGTTGGCTGTAGCTGAGTAGGTAGAGTGGGTTTCCTGCAAACCACACAGTGGTTTGGTGGTTCGACCCCTTACTCATGTAGGCATGATGACCTATTTCACTGATGTGTGAATATGTTGGTGTGTGTTAATGTGACTTGTAAATAACTTTGAAGGTACAAAAGTGCTAAAAAAAGTGCAAGTTGCATCACCATACTATTAGCTGGATGTATTAAAGCAGGGGTGTTGAATTTATTTGAGTTCAGGGGCCACATTCAGCCCAATATGACCTGACGTTAATCTAAACAACGTCGTGTAATTTTACTTTTTCATACTAAATCAAAGACAAAACATTGGAATTGTCATGATGATAGAATTTTACTGATCTGAGCCACTTTAGATCAAATTGGTCTTTATGTGGAACCTGAACTAAAATGATTTTAACATCCTTGATTGTTAATTTCTTCAGTAGAATTTTTCATCCCATAGGCCAGATTGGATCCTTTGGCAGGCCGGTTTTGGCCCGCAGGCCGTATGTTTGACACCTGTGTGTCAGACAATAGTCTACTGTATCTTCTTGGCCTCCAAAAAAAACTGAAACCTGGTTCTTGCTGCTATTGCTAGTGTAGTTTCATTGCTTTAGTCGACTGAAAGCAGAGGAGTTCAGTGGTTTCAGACGAATGCATTTTGAATCGGTCGACAACATCTAAACACAAAATGGAAAACCAACAAAAACAATAGAAAAAGGAATCACTTCTACACATAACTGATAAACTGCAGCAGTGGAAAGTAGTGGTGGAAAAAACTTAATAGTTTCCCTGTAATGATCTGGAAAGAAAATGATTATGTTTGTTCTTGTGCCGTCTTTTGGTTCAAAGGTTAGTAAATAGCAAAAGACACAACTCCAACACATAACTAATAAATTACAGAAACCTCAGTGGAAAATATTGAATGTTTTTTCCAGGTAATCATACATACCCACTCCTATATCCCCTTGTGCCACATTCCCAGAAGATAAAAACACATTTAGAAAAACTACATTCCCACTAAGGTCCAATCCCAATTACCCTAACAGACTCGTTTGACCGCAATGGTAGTAATGTTTTCAAAGCATTCTGGGAATTTCCCTCCACTGCTCCATATGGATTCTGTATCTAAAACTGCTCCATTTGGATCAGAGAAGAATTTTACAGAAGAGCAGACAAATGCATTTTTACCCCACAGATGCCTCCTTAGGGGAGACATTTCCCACCCACATGATGTATATGATATAAGTGTATCTGCATTCTTACTAATAAAACCCAAAATGTAACTTCAGATAACTGCTCTGATAATAAAGTCTGCTTTTTCCTGCAGTGCAGGACACGTGGACGGCAGATTTTTGGCTCAGTTATCTGTGTTCTGGCTGCTCTCTGAATATGTGACAGGTTTTGGACCACACTAATGGCTTGTGATGAATGTATTTTACATGTGCTCATAAACAAATTAACCAAGAACTGAAAAAAGAGAAAGTGTGAAAATGTAAAGCCTGTTACTATTTAAAAAAAAATCTATATATATTTTTTATATTCTCTCAAAGGTACATTTTGGGAACCAAAGTAAACATGCAAGGCAGCATGTTTCACAAAAATGCCCAAATTCTCCAATATCACTTGAGATGTATTTGTGTTTAAATGGGCAGGTTCCGCATGTAACACGAGTGGACACGATGGGTTACGCACGAAACCTAGAATGAGACTGAGGGTCATGCAAAACCCACATGTCTGGATTAGAACAACCTCTAGGATCATCAAATTTAACAGTGTTTTGATTTATAGTGATACATCAGACCATTTATAGCCATGTTTTACAGGTCAAATGCATTGACACCTAGGTAGTGTTTTCTGTCCCAATTTTGGTCCTATTTTTGGCCCCAATATTTTATTAACAAATTCTGAATTTTGGGATGGCTCAGAGCAAGAATAGAATTTTTTTTGCATTTATCTGAGGACATTATTAGATATATCCTGGGGGGGAATATATCTAAATTTCTCTTTTCTTAAAAAGCTGCAAAAGTGCCAGATATCAAAATAAACCCAGTTCCTTGGACAAGATCCATACTGTAACCGAACAGGCGGCGACTTTGCCTTTGCCTATATTTAACTGGGATAGGCTCGTGTACCCCCCCCGCCCAACCCCTATCCTAGTGAGGATAAAGCAGGTTCAGAAAATGAATGAATGAATATTGTAAACCACAGTTCTGCCAATATCTACCATTTTTGCAGATTCCAAATGCATGCGGCAAAAGAAATACTTCATGAGCTGAGGGAGTTAAGACCACTGGTGCAGGGAAAAGATGAGTAATCATGCAAATGTTCTGAAATCCATTAGACTATCTCAGTCTCAGATAGACTCCAGAAAAATCACTATCCAAGCTGTTGAGAAAACATGTAAGTAGAGGTTTGTGAGTCCCCGTTCACTTGTTTACATGTCATGTGTATCAATAATACAGCAGCTAATTTTGTGCACAGGGACGGGGCCTAAATAACACATTCCAGCAGTGGCTTAATTGCAAGGCTTTTTAGTTTGTTTTGAGATGTACTACTTTTTGAGATGAAACACATGATCTGCTACTGTTGATGAAACCATGAAAACAAGCCTAAATTGCCATAAACTGCAATTATCAAAGGGTTGTAATTACACCCCCGTGCGACGGTTGATATCGTCCCATGAGGTCACCTGAGGTTAGCGCCACGCTGCATCATCCCTCGCTTCCCCTGAGCCTCAGACAAACGAGATTCAACCGGTGTTAATAGAAAAACGCAGAAGCGATGTGTGCCGAGGCCTGACACGAGGACACGGCTCATTATCGCAATAACAAACTGTACAACGTCGTCCTAATGTCACCTCTCCTTTTATGCCACGCTCTCCTCTGTTTTCTCGCTTGTTTTTTTTTTTACCAAGCGCCGCTAATTAGGGTCGGCGCATCTGGAGGTGAGCACCGATGTGTCAACATTAGAGCGCGTTGTTGATACTTCTGTCTTCCAACACCTCTGTGCAGCGATCGCACTCAGCCAGACAACAGCGAAGGTCAACAGGCGAGAGCCGTCCTCGCAGCAGGAGATAAGAAAGCACTCGGCTGCTTCTGCGTCCACTGGAGGTTTTTATATGATGTGGCCCGCAGTGATTCAGGCTTCTTGTGCTTTCTCTGTGCGTCCGCGCACTTTGACCTCCAGAATAAATACTTTGAAAGAAAACTAGACTAAAACCACATCACATAAACAGATCCAGGCAGAGCAGATTTCTGGGCGAGCAAACACAGTCATTCAGCTGCGATAGGGATCACATTTTCTTTAAAGAGATTAGGTTACACAGCGTAAGTTATTGTAACATTTTCTCTTTTCTTTCAAAGAGAAAAATGACACTATTACTGGCAAGCTAAAGATATTTTCCACTTGTTATCTCCCCGACTTCTCTCTCTTACTGACAGGTTATTTGTGTCTACGTTCCTCCCTTTTTTTTCTGGATCCACTCTTCTTGCTGTTCTGCTTTGACAACAGCCAAAGGCCAGCAGCCTGCCCCCCCCCTCCACCCTCAAACACCCACATACACACATTGTACTCATACCCTTCCCCCTATAACCCCCCTCCCTTCCCAGGCCAGGTGTCTGACTATCTGACAGCTCCCCAGCTTGTCTCATTTCTCTTTCTTTTCTATTTAATATCCTTCCTTCTCGTCTCTCCCAGCTGAAGGCTGCAGGGGAGGTATGCGGCATTAGGTCGAGGCATGCCACAGGTGCTACAGCCAGCAGCCGGCGAGGCTCAGGAGAGGACGGTGAAGAGGACGAGGAGGATGTCTGGAAACTGTCTCATTACAGCGTCTCATCCGTGAGACCTTTTATCAGCCTCCTTAAAGAGACAGGACGGACATGAAGCAACCATCAACAAGCACGTTGACAAAAATAATTGCAATCTGTCTGAAAAACTCTACATAAAACTGACAGGGAATCACTGTAACACTCTTGGTTAGAGAGCTTTAAGGCACTAAAACACAACAGATGGAGGTCCTCACATCAACAACTGGCTACAGGCGATCAGGTTGGGAGTGCATTAGCTAACCATCTGTGCTGTGGCTGGTGTTACATTGCTGGAACAAAGATGCCTAATGCTTCACTAACAAGATAGGGGATTGTAGGTACAGTTGTGCCAAAAGCTCAAAACCGATGGAGAAAAATAGGCTATATGAATAATAACTGCACCAGTTAGGCTGAGTGACACAGTTTATTTGAATTACATGAAAGAAAAACAGCACAGACAGTGGGTGGATCACATTCTGTGTATGAGTCAAACAACCAATTCTGAATAATTTCTTTTACAGGGCTCATATTTATCTAAACCAACTTTTATTATTAGTCTGTGGTTCATTTATTTGTGTATTTGGACCTTAATAGTTCGTACATTTTGAATTTGAACCCTTCAGCTGCTGCAAAACTATCTTTATATTCATTCAGGGTAAAATTGAGTGGATTTCCTGCTTTATATATTAATTTTATGACACAAAATTTGCACATGTAAGGTGAAGATTCCCAACGAACATTTCTCATTTAAATGGAATGATTCATTTTTACACATTTCCCTGTGGTCTACATAAACTGTAAATGTTCTGCTTGGGTCTGAATTCTTCATTAATTCAACTCCACAGGTTCATCTTTAACATTATTTCTCAGTAATGACACCAGAAAGGTGGTTTGGAGCGCTGGCCCTTTAAATGCATATGAGCCACTTCAGGCCCCGCCCCCTCCAGGTTGTTGGCTGTGCTGCTCTGTCCCGTTCAACCAACAAGTGAACAATTTAGGTAATGGGCTCAAATTTTGGACATATTTTACAGGTTTTACTCCAACTGCTGCTGCTGATAAATGATTATGTCGAACTGGAGAAATATTTGTCAGAAGTTTTGACCTTATATGGGCAAATGTTGTGATGTAACTAGTTATAGATGGAACCAATTAACCAGGAATTAAAACAGGTGGTAGAAATCCACTTAATTTTTGCTAAAATGAATATAAAGAGAGTTTAGCAGCAGCTGGAGGGTTCAGATTCAAACTGTATGAACTATTGGAGTCCAAATATAGAAATATATAAACCACAGACTAATAATTTTAAACAATGAACCTTCAGATTGTTCTAAATATGAGGACTGTTTCAATACTTTGATGTAAGTCAGAGGTCTGAATCCCATGCACTTTGTTTTTAGATACATTTACAGACTTTTACTACAGCATCTTTCAGTTAAAACGTCTTTTTAAATCATTCTTCCATTAGTGCAGAGGCCAATTTTAATTAAATATGTCCAAATACTTAAGGACCAGGCTGTACATTCATCGTATTCTCTGATAGAAAGCATTGCAGTGTAGTGTTTTGTTTTTTTTTGTTTTTTTCAAATATCCTCAGTTCTTAATTCAGGTTCTGTGTAATAGGATCTAAAGGTCAAATGTTAAATGAAGACAGTGTCCGGCATGGTTCTGGGTAAGATGGTACAAAAATATGGCAACAAAGTGAGAGAGATGACACATGAAACAGATGAGAATGCTGCGCAGCGGTTGGAAATACATATTTAAAATGGTTCAAAAAGGGGCTGTAACCAGTGTAAACGATAAGACATCGATTAAAGCATTAGTGGGCTGTGAGCTGGATATTACACACTGTTGTTAATATGAGCCGGTAGTCAAGATTGGTCTAATAGAGCTATTAAAAGCTGGAATTATGTTTGAAATTTATGAGGTCAGGAGGTCTCTGTCTGCGCTCACTTCAATTATTAGCCGGCAAACACACAGACACACACTCACACACAAATCCCAGCTTGAGCAAAGAACATCTCTCCAGCTGGATCAAAGAGGATTCATGGAGGAAAAGTAATCAGTTAACAGAGTTTGGCTTAATTTAGTCTGAGAGACACTCGTCCCCTGAGAGACACATCACGCATGTGTTAATGGGCATCATGCACTCCCTAATGGGCACGCTCCGTGAAACAGTAAGTGTGTGTTTCCAAACAGGAGGCACGTTCCAACATCATTGCATTTCAATGACTTCCTGGCGGCGGCTTGATATTCTCACAGAGACTAAGCACATTAACACCAGCGCTTAGTCTGACTAAGGTGCACTTTGACACATGAATTCACACTGTTGACCATGTGTAATAAGCACTGACAGAGCCGACCTTTAAAGGGAACAGAGGGAACTGTAGTACAAAACAGAGGGGATTGTATTAGCCGCAACCCTTCATAAAACTTTGTATGACTCTGCTTCACTGAGAATCTGTAAAAACATAAGAAACATTAGAAGTCGACCAAGACCTATGCCGATTTTGTAAAATATGGTCAATATCAGTCACTGTTTCCGTAGTGTAGTGGTTATCACATTGACCTCACACGCAGCAGCCAGCCATGTATAGCTGTAGAACTTTGACAGCCAATCAAATTGCAGCTTTCTTGACCTGGGTTCGATTCCCGGCCAACACATAAATTAACTTATTTTTCACAAATTTCCCCAAGTGACCTCCCAAAGGGATTAATAAAGTATATTCTATTCTATAATTTTTGAGGATGATATTTATTTATTTATTTACTTTTTATGAATAATGTTTATTGGAAGAAAAAAAACGCATTTCACAGAGTATGTTCATACAACATATCTCTTCCCATTTTTTTGGCTATACACACAGAAACAGAAACACACCAGCATCCCCAGCCAAGCCCCCTCCCCATAAAAAATACAACTGGGAGGAAAGATAAGAAAAAAAAAAAAAGAGCCACCCAGATAAAGATGCACTATGGCAAGACTGTGACAATAGAGAGAAAGGAGTCATGGAGAAAAGAGAAAAGAGAGCTCAGGCGCTAGAGGTCAGCGGTGAGGACGCTATTTTAACCTCGGAACGGAACGGATTTGACGGATCTTCAATAGTTATGGAGCTAGATCCTGAAGAAAACCAACATTATGGAAATGTGGATTTACACCAATAACTATTCAACAAATAACAATATCAGAGTAATTCTAATTGCAAAGGGTATGTTTTGGTGGTCAAAGAATCCACTAAAATAGATAAAATAAAAAAACAAATGTGGGAGTAATATTGCGGGGTGTCAGTCACAATATGTGGGGGAACTGTGCTGCTCTGAGTGCTTTTCTAGTTTTATATATTAAAAGGACATTGACCTTAAAATACATCTGAAACACTCAGATAATCAAGATTTTTCTGCAGCTAGCCTATATAAAATAAAATTATTAATATGTACACATAGTATTTTTTTTAACATTTATATTATATTATATTTAATTTCCATCTGTTGTGTTAAAACATCACATAGATTACAAAATACTGATATACGGGGGGGGAAAAATCATTAAACATGACAGATATAGGAAAGTTTGCTGAACAGGTACCACCAAATACATAAAAAGGGGCTGAAATTCTAAAAGTACAATACTTATTGCCCTGATATATCGGTCGGCTAATGTCGGTCTACTTCTAAAATGATTGTGTATTTGTTCTGATTAAGATAAATACATGTAACAGCCATAACCACAAGGGCCACATGAACTCCAAGTAACTGGAATATCATTAAAATCTCCTAAAATACCCATTTCATATGGATGTGCAATAGGACTGGGAGTTTATATTCATGTGGCACAAACAGGCTGTATTTAGACGAAGTGGTGCTTTGAGTTAAATGGTACTGTTAACATGCTAACACGCTCACAATGACGATGATTGCACACTGATGTTAAGCCTGTAATGACTATTCTGCTACACCAGCTCTGTAACACTTATTAAAACTGCAGGAGCTCAAAGCAGGGTCCGAATAAAAAAGACTGAGCGTAAAGACAGAGGACCTGCTGTTTCACTGTTTCATCCGCTGAAGAAAATGAACCCATTTTTCCACATTTCTGTGCCGAGATACGGACGAAAGCAGAAGATTCACATCCAGGTTTCGCCTGACAGAATCTGATCAGCGAACTGTAATTACATCTGTCAATCACACACTGAACTCCCTCCCACCTGCATGTGATCTGTCAATATCTGCAACACTGGGTAGATTTTCCACAGCCTGAAAACACAGGCAACAAGGACATTCATTAAGATCACATGGATTACAACATGCTAAAAGGAAACTACAGATTTTTTTTTTTTTTGCCCAGTGACAATAAAATCTATGAGGCACTGCAGGTTTAAGTAGGAAAAAAATAGCAAAACTATACAATAGAAGCTGAGGCTAATATGTGATGGTGCAGTGAAAAATCATACTAGCTGGCCACTTTATTAGGTACACCTCGTCAACTGCATGTTAACACAAATATCTAATAGACCAATAACATATCCACAAATTAGTGCATTTAGACATGTAGACACAGTCAAGACGATCGAATGAATCTCAAACTGAGCATCAGAAATCAGAGGAAAGGCGATTGAAGTGACCTTGAACATGGCGCCAGAGGTCAGAGGAGGACGTCCACTCTGGTTAGAGCTGATAAAAAGGAATCTCAACTAAAATAACTTCTAGTTAAAACCGAGGTTTGCTGAAGAGCATCTATGAATGCGCAACATGTCAAAGCTTATAGTTGATAGGTTACACTGGCCACTTTATTAGGTACACTGTGTGTGTACCTAATAAAGTAGACGGTGATTTTAGTTTCCAGCTTTTCCTCAGCTTTTGTACTTATTCTGAAAAAGACGATATTAAAACTAAGCTGTTCATGAGGCTTTTTGTTTGTTTGTTTTCTGCATGTTGTAACCATGTGGCAACTGTTTTGCCTTTATTTAGTCACGTCCTTCAAGATGTTCAGTGTTGATGCCCAAGTCTTACTCTAAAAATAGGTATATTTTCTTTTAACCCAGTAATTTTGGCATGTATGTCTATCCCTGCCTTGTAAAATGCTAGAATGTTTGCGTCCAAAGTGGCCACATATTGCAAACAGATTGGATGCATATTTAGAATGTGCTGCACACATGTCCAAAGAAACCTGTGGAATATCCCACAACTCAACCAAAAAATGCTTTATTAAATATGAGGATTATGTGCTTTCTACTATCTGGCATGCTCAGAATAATGTTGAACTATTATTGTGCTTGAAAAGACGGCGACAATCACAGGTGCTGTACAGCGGGGAGTTTCTGAAGTTAACATTCTGCTGTGTCTCGTTTTTCTCTATTCTGTTCTGTGATCGTATTCTTAGAGCCAATACAGCAAAACAAGCTACAGGTCACCTTGTAAACAGAACATAGTGAACCAGCTGTGACTCAGAAGACTGACCTTGAGGAGGTGGAAGAGGAGGATTTAATCAGATGTTTTCCAAATGTTGCTGTACTTGAGAAAAGGCCAAAAAACCCTGCCATTGATGCTATTAGTCACATTTTTATTGTATATTCTTGCTTTATATGCAAGAAATCCACAGTGAAATTAAATACACACATATGGTTTTAGTTCGGCCCGTTCTACTTGATATAAATACATTTTTATCTCGCAAAAAAACCTGTTTAAAATCAGTACTGATCATTTTAAGGCGATAGGAGAAAAGAGGGCAGTGAGAGAAGGGGGAGTGAATGAGAGTAAGGAATATATGGAAGCGAAAACCCATCTGAACACATCCACTGCAGAAGAAATGTGTGTGTCCTCCCTCAGCTGTCAGTCCAGACCAAACCTTAATGAAACCGGTCAGATCCTCTCCCTCTCTCCACACACTCTCTCACATCCACAAGTACAGATAAGAGCAGCAGAGATAAAAGAGATGCAAAGGCAATGCAACAAAAGCAAACTGATGTAGCAAGACGTAGAATGCATTCAGCCACCGCTCCGTTCATTGTCTCATAGTGTTTGACTTGGAGGATGATGACAACACATGAAAGAAAAAAAAAAAACAAAACAAAGAGTGGAAATAAAAGCGTGGAGCTGTCACGTAGAACCTAGCTCGGTAGCTTTCAGAAACGTACATGGATGACAATAAGAGCACTTCAAATAAAGAGGAAAACATATTTGTATGATGGAGTCAATTAAATGAACGCTGTCTCATAAATGTCCACCGCCCATAAAGGAATATGTAACAAAACATGTGGACACAAAAGCAGGTTTGTATTTTTTTACAAACACCATAATTTAAACATCCATACCTCATGCATGCAGAAATAATTTTTGAAGAAAATGTACACAAAAAGATAACGGTGCATGATATACACTAGACTAGGAGTGTGGCAAAATAAAAATATAGTCAACTATTTAACCTTACGACGGATTATCAATGTGCTCTCGCGTGTATTGTTTGTTTTTTTTATTATTATTGTTAATAAAATATAGCAGGTCATAATACAGTTTTATATTGTAAAATTAAAGTTTATATCTTAAAAACTGAGTTGTAGCCATAATATGTCCCAATACTTTTGTCCATATAGTTTAGAAACGTCAATATTTCCTAAGTGAGATGTAACGAAAGGGGATGGTTAGTTTTGGTAGAAATAATATT
>JAPSES010109706.1:0-17931 GCA_029822895.1 Maxillicosta whitleyi | reverse complement strand
TCATCCTCAATCTCACAAGTGTGTGTGTGTGTGTGTGCGTGTGTGTGTGTGTGTGTGTGTGTGTGTGTCAACCAGTGAAATAATGCCTGTGGGGATGCTGGAGTTTGTGTGTGTGTGTGTAATATTTATTTATTTATTTTCTTTATCTTATTTTGAAATGCTTGACAGATGATGTGAGGCCAAGGTTCCCATGGTAACGGAATTTTAAAGAGGCACCCCTGATGTCTCTGTGTTAACTATCATTAGCGGTGATGCTCTTCTCTTTGGTCAAAGCTAAAAAAAAAAATTAAAAAAAAACCCACACAAAAAAAGATTGAACGGTGCTGGAGGCGCAGTGTGAGGCTTGTCATTTTCCTGTCACTGCGAAAAGTGAAGAGGTGTTTTTTTGTGTATTTGACTCAGCCAGGAAAGGTCGATCACAAAGCGTCTTCAAGTGGAGTAATCCTACAGTAAATTAAGACTGGATGAGATGCCGCTGCTGGGAGACATGGGCGGGAGATGATGAGCGATAAGGTGCATTAATTCTGGATTTGTTGGATCTGTGGTTGTTTGGTGTAACACACACGTGCAGTACGTGCGTACAAACGTCACCAGGATCTCAGACAGGACGTGCAATGTCAGCCAGAGGTTGACGGATAGTGGGTTTTCAGTGGGTGATAACATAATGTTTGAAGCATCAAGAAATCCAATATGTAATAAACTGGCCACTGTCGCCACCCTGAAAACGAGTAAACACTATCGCAAATTAATTATCTTGGACTTGATTAAAAAAATTGGGGAGGTGCTGAGGTGAACGTCAGCGACACAGTCATAAAATCCAAGAGTTTCTTAGTGCGAGTTTTTTTTTTTTTTTTTTTGCTTACAAATATGTAGCTTAAGTGATTTGCCCAATCCCATTTCACCCCTTAGCCCTACCCCTTGCACTTGGTAAGGGTAGGGATGTAAACATTCCCCTATGAAATGGGACAAAAAATTGGGGAGGTGCTAAAATAAACATCAGCGACACAGTAATAAAATCCAAGCGATTCTTAGTGCGAGTTTTGATATTTTTTTGCTATTATTTTTACTTACAAATATGCAGCGTAAGTCATTTGCCCAATCCCATTTCACCTCTTAGTCCTACCCCTTGCAAGGGAGCTGTAAGGGGTTGGTGTAAACATTCCCCTACGAATTGGGACAACCCTTCGTAAACACTATCGTAAATTAATTATCTTTGACTTAATTTAAAAAATTGGGGAGGTGCTGAAGTGAAAATCAGTGACACAGTCATAAAATCAAAGAGTTTCTTAGTGCGAGTTTAGATTTTTTTGCTGTTAATTTTACTTACAAATATGTAGCACAAGTTATTTCCCCTATGAAACGGGACAACCCTTCATGACCTGTTACTTTATCATCAGTCACCGTCAACCGTCTCTGTTCCATGGGCTTTGTTGAATTTTAAATGCGTCTATCAACTATAAACCGCAGAAATGCGATCTATTGTCGCTTTTCCCCTCCATGGTACCGGCTCTACTTTACTGGACTCTACATGGCTCTTTCTCTTTTCCATTACGAAAAAGGACCTGGAATCTGGGACCTGATACTTTTTTTTTTTAGTACCGCCCTCAGCCGAGGTTCCAAAATGTTGGGACCGACACCAAAACGTGACGAGACAGTGAATAGTGATCCATGAATCCACATGATGACAGAACCAAACTACACCATAGACGGAATGCAGATTCAGTCTGTGGTGGAAGACGTAAAAATCCAGACGAGAAAATACGCAACGAGCGAGTTTTCGGCAACTCTGAGTAGACGACACGGAAGTAACGCGCCGTGTCAGAGTAACGTGTCGAGTAGAGCCGGTACCATGTAGTGGAAAAGTGGCGTAAGTTGATACTAGTGAGGCATACCTAATAAAGTGGCCAATCAGTGTCTGCAGTGTCGTGACGTCAGGTTTTGGTGTCGGTCCCAACATTTTAGAACCCAGACTGAGGCGGTACTAAAGGTCCAAGATTCCAGGTCCTTTTTTCGTAATGGAAAAATGAAAGATCCGTGTAGAGTCGAGTAGAGCGCCATGTAGTGGAAAAGCACCTTTACTGTACTTAATAATGTGGCCAGTGAGTGTGTATTTCATTGCTGTAGCTCATCTGCTTTAAGGTTTGTGCTCGTCCTCTGCAGACCTGGGTTGGAACCAGTGCTTATCTGTTGCCTTCCTATCAGCTCCAGCCACTTTCCTCTGACCACCAGCATCAATGAGGAGTTTTCACCTGGAGAATTGCAGCTCACTGGATATCTTTTCTCTCTTTTGGAAGGTTCTCTGCAAACCCTAGAGATAGCTGTGTGTGAAAATCCCAACACATCAGCAGTTTCTGAACTACTCCATCCATTTAAATCACATTTTTCTCCCCATTATGATGCCCGGTTTCAGCTCACCGGCTCGTCCGTGTCCTCGTTAAAGGTTATAATCCCCTCTTCATTGCATTGAACCCATCCAATTACACATAGCACCTAGCATTAGCATTAGCAATTAGCCTATGAGGAGCAGTTGTCCATCAATCCTTATCAGTACTGCGGAAACTAACAGAAGAATTAACGCACACACACACATATATCTGTTTCTGATCGTGGTGATCTCTGCACCAGTATTCTGTCCAAACATGTCAAAATATGAGTTTCTATTGGAGGTGCAACGGTGCACGTCGCAGTTCAGTAGGAACATGTTCGGTATGTCTCATTTGTCATGTTCAAATGACATTTCCAGACAACTGTGTTTACATTAGAGCTTTGAAAGACGACTGACTACAGAATTCTGCTGTCATGGGTTAGAGGTGGAGCTCAGCCTTTTTACTTTAAACGACCCTTTAACATTAGTTTTGACTTTAGTAAAACCTCCTGTGTCAACGTGATGTTTGTTGTTATCGAGTTTTTGTCTTCATTTTCTACTTCATCTTTGTTTTGTTCTTGGTGTTCTTCATATTCTTCTTTTTTGTGTTCATCTTCTTCTTGGTCTTTGTCTTCATCTTCTTTTTTGTCTTTGTTTTCTTCTCAGTCTTCTTCATTTTCTTCTTCTTTGTCGTCTTTGTTTTATTCATCTTTTTCTTCTTGGTCTTCTTGTTCATCTTCAACATCATCATCTTTTATATCTTCTTCGTTTTCTTCGTCATTTTCTTCTTGGTCTTCTTCATCGTCTTCTTCATTTTCTTCTTGGTCTTCTTCTTCTTTTTTATCTTCGTCTTCTTTGTTTTCTTCTTTGTCTTCTCTGTTTTCTTCATCTTTTTCTTCTTGGTCTTCTTCGTTGTCTTCTTCATCTTTGTCTTCCTCTCCTTCTTCTCAAAAATCTTTGCTCTTCTTCATGGTATTCAGCCGCTATATTAATTAAGAGTGGCGCCCTCTGATGGATTGATTAAGAAACGCTCATTCCAGCTTACATGGAAGTATGAAGGCAGTGAAACATGACAACATTAGAAACAGACCTACCTATTTACGCTCCCAGTTACAGTCGGACTCTAACCAGCCTCTGTGTCCGAACCGTACCGTGACTCAAGAACCGCAATTCCTACCAAACCGTGGACGCTGTTGTATCTGTAGAAGTTATAGTGTGATTGGAAAATTGTGTTAACATGCAGTCAAACAGATGTACCTAATAAAGTGGCCAGTGAGTTTATTTCACCAGAAATAGCTCAACATTATGCTTAAAGACCTCAGACCTTCCTTGTGTCATAAAACTGAAGGCAGATTTTTTTTTTTCCAACATAATATGTCTCCTTTGAAGTCAGTCAGCCCATTTTAGAAGGATAATATTAGTTATTAACCTCCGTCAGATGTTCTGACAATACCCATAGTGTGTCAAGCTTTTTTTTTTTTCTTATCTCCACTGATTCAGACACATTATTGCTATCAATAACTGGGTCAGCAAAGGCAAATTAACTCGAAACACACCATTCGCCGACAAAACTCATAGAATTCTCATTTTTCATGACCAATCTGCAAAAGAAGCAAACTAATTTGCTGAAAGTGAAGTCGTTTCAAATCTTGTGTTTGTTGCCAGTCTTTGGATTTGCAGACTTTGCATGCACAACAAATCATTCTTTATCATATTTTTCAGCTGCAGAGAGGATGACAGTGTGTTAACGTATGCACAACATAAGGCAAAGCAACACAAAGCTCCAAACCTGATCTGAATGCCAACGGTTTTGGAGGCTTCTGCCAGTCGCACCATATGAGAAAGTCAAAAAAGAGCTGATGAAGTTCACTGTGGGAAATTTCTAGATTTATTTATTTATTTATTTTTTCCCCATATTGCAGTATATGTAATAGGACAAATAGTGCTGGGTCAGGATTTTGTGATGTCATGCATGCAGGCGAGTTTCTGTACTTAATAAGCTTGGCCCCAACAATAACTGGCATTGAAATCAAACACTAATGAATATCCTTTTTAATCATAATCTAATACGACTATGTTTGTCCCAAAGTGACCTCCTCCACTTAACAGTTTCAGGACTTTGTGGCAGTGAAAAGAAGAAGGTTGGCTGGTGTAAACTGATGAAATATTAAAGATACTCATCTCATAAATCAAACAATGCATTATGACAGCTCATTTTGAGAGATTTCAGTCCCTGATTTGTTTTAATCAGTCTGGATTACCTTTACAGTGACCCCCCCTCCCATCCTTGTTAATTTAGCTAAGCACTTTTGCCGCCTTCTTTGCCTTGAAGTAACGGTAACGCAGAAAAGAAAAATAAGTGGAAGAGCAGGGACGTAAGAACCCTGTTATTTACCCAGCATCCCCTGTGAGGGAGCGGGATGGGACTTCCACTATGTCGACCCACGTATGCAGCTCCCCCCGGGCTCGCTGCTTTTTCTTGGGCAGGACGAACTTGCAGCCTCATTGGTTCAGAAGTCGTATCATTTATCTCTGTTGTGTAGTGACATGATTTGCGGCAGACTTAACAGTCGTGCTACGCAATCTGCTCCCAGCACTGCTGAGTCCTGAGGCTTTAGAGGGTGTGTGTGTGTGTGTGTGTGTGTGTGTGTGTGTGTGTACGTGCTTTGCCCTGAACAAGGACATCTTGCCACTCCCTCATTCCCAACCCCCCCACTGTCCTGTACCTGGTTTTTACAGAGCCAGCCCCTCCCTGGCAAGGATTGATGGACTGGCTGTGTATGCTATTAGAGGGGAAGTACTGATGCATGATTAAATTGCGAGGCTCATTGGGGGAAGTCCAATGATTGGCTCCTGAGAATGGAAGGTTTCTGTGTGGAGCTTACAGTATATACTGCACACACACACACACACACACACACACACACACACACACACACACACACACTTCAGACAGTACTATACATTCCTGCCATCTGCTGCAGCATTTATAATACTTTTAATTGTGTATTTAAAATTGGAAAGACAATAATTACATTCTTCTTATGAAAGCAAACATTAACTCAGTTCAGTATTTTTATTTTAGTAGGAATGTGTATATGTGAAAAAAGCTTTGTGGTGCTTCTACTTTTAGAGCGTATCTTATAGTACATTTAAAGGAGTTATTTATAGTATTTCTAGTTTCAAATATATAAAAAAAAAAAAAGAGCTGAAATTATCATCAGAGTGTTGAGAATAAAGAGCCTTGAAGTTCTGCCAAAGCTGTGAATGTAGAGACACTAGTGCGCTGACCCATGGGGATCCACTGGTTCTATGCTACTACTATTACTGCTGTGTATTCACACATGCTGTACCGCATTTATCCAGCAGTCACCGCCAAAGCGTTCTGGCCATAGCAACGTGATTGTAAGGCTATTGTATTCCATAATTACTAATACCTCCCCAAATATTGGCCCTATCAACTTGCTGTTTCACTAGTCTGTTCTTTAATCAAAAATACATAAATATGACAAACTACATCAGTCAGCTGTTTCTGGATTTTGTGTGAATGCCGAGACACGCGTAGTCAACCTGACTTTTATAATATAGAACAGATGATGTGAAAACTAACACCGCAGTGCCTTTAACCAAAGTGTCAAGAAGGGAACAGATGGGATGAGAAAGTGATACAAGCTACATACAGATACAAGCTGTGATGTTATTATTTTTGCCAATTTGCTGTTTGTTCAGACTAAACTGTTTGTTAGCATTTAGCAACGGGCTAAGACATATCAGATCTCCAACACTATAGGGAGTCACAACTGAAAGTTAGCTTAAAATAAAACAATATATTGACTCACTCTGCGATGCAAGAACATTGTTGTTCCCATATACGTCTGTTATGAAAGTCAAGACGCTGACAAATACATGTTTACATGCCAGTGGGAATGAACTGCAAGAGAAAGTTTGCCAGCCCTAGCAACTGTAACCATGGAGGGTGAAAAGTCATTTATTTGCCACTTTAAAACATACTTTTATGAACCAAGAAAGTCGCAGTTCAAGGCAAATACAGTTTTGTGTTAAACAGCCCAATAAACTGCATCGTTCATCAAACATGATGCATGATACAAACACCAAAACAGCCCCTGCTTTGGTACATTTTACCACAGACTTAAAGAACAAGGCAAAAAAGTATAAGAGGAAAAAAAATCACCATGCAGATTCCAAACAGATCTTTAGTTCAGCTATTGGTAACACAAACCACGCAGAAAACAGAGGTCATCAGTGGTTTTACTGTGGCTGTTTTCAGTTTAAAACCAGAGCTAAGCTAACAGAGCTATAATGTAAACTATCAGCTGATGCAACACGTGAAGTGTATAAGATACAGTGTTAATTTGATGAAAACATCTATGAGTTTTAGTTTGAAGGAGGATATGTGATGATACTATAATACAGATGTGTGTAAACAATGACATTTATCCTTTATTTAATGAGCGATACAGTCTGTGCTTACATTAGCATTGATTCATTGCTGGTTTTGGTAGCTGTAAGTCATCGCCCCCCCCCCCCCACACACACACACACTGTTGAGAGTTTGAAATATTAACACTACACAGAACCCCATTAAAGGGATAATCTATTTAATATTTAATATATTAAAGAGATATAAATATTAATTTTAGGATATTAAAGTGTTCAGTAAATGATTACACTACTGGCACTTAGGATATTAAAAGTGATCATTTCTATGTCAAGATATTAAAGCATATAATTTAGGAAGTTCAAACACTCCATACATTATTAGAATGCACATATATGAGCATGTATGCTGTTAGTTTATGGTGTTCTTAAGACCAACAATATGTAAAAACAGTAACATTATTAATAATAGCATTATCGTATAGCTAATATTCAACACAAAACCAGTAAATTATGATGAAGAGCATGTATTTAATTTGTTTTTCTAGATTATTCCCAAAAAACAAATATTTTCTTTCACTATTCATACATAAATAACACAAATGAAAAGCCTTTACCTTTTGTTTTGTGTTTTCATTCCACCTTTTAATAGTTTTATAGATACATAGTGTGTTTTTCCACCTAAAACAGTAAAAACAGTAAAGACAGTTCTGCAGTTTCAGATACATCATCCATTGTGTTAAAATTAGATGTGGACATTTGAGCTACTTTCCACAGTGTTATTGAGTATTGTGAGTTTTTTTTTAGGGCAGGATTCTCAGTATGTCTGTAAACATAGACACAATGAGTCCGACTTAAAAAGGACTCTGAAGGCATTTCATCCTATTGTTTCCGCAGAGGTCAGGTGACCCATTAATGTCTTTTTTTTTTCTTTTTTTTTTTTTGTCTCAGGTCTGAGAACACGAACATGCCAACAGAGACTTTGTTTCACTGAAACTACAGACCCTTTAAGTTTTGGATGTAGGTCCAAAACAGGTCACAGAGCTGGTTCTATTGGGGCGCCAACTGGAAAAGTAAAAAAGTAAAGTACAGAAAATAGAACACGGTGACATACGATGGTCACGGTCACACGACTCTGATCCAGTTTGTGTCTTTTTATCCAAAGAAACGGGTGACATTCCATCAGACCAGATCTGGGGTGCAGTAAAAAAAAAAACTTTTGTGTATTGTAAATGTATATTTTTTTATATTTTTGTAAAACTGAAACTTCTGTTTGTGAAATGTGATTCGCTTTTGTATATCACCAATTGGATGAATTCACCGATTTCCTGTATGACATATTTTTGAGACATTCTTTTTGAGAAATCCGTAAATTGAGACTCCTGTGTCAAGCATGTATTTGTCGATCGTCTGGATTTACGGACTGCTCAAAAAAAGAATGTCTAAAAAATACTTCGTAAAAGGAAATTGGTGAATATGTATAATTTGTGTATTTTTCAAATACACACAATTCGCAAATACAAGTAGTCATCAGGTTACGAACGAGTTCCGTTCCTACGCTGTCGACATAACCGACGACGAATTTCCGCGTAAGTCGGAATTAACCTTTTTAGTATGCCTAAATACCCCCTAAATCTCTATATTTACAAATTCACACAAATTCTGTATATTAAATTTATGGATTAAAGAGGCAAAAATAACCCCATAAAAGACAGGCATAGAAGCTGGGAGTCAAAGTTTTATTTTCATTTTCACGCCTGTTGCAGTTACAGCACTTATGAAACTTATGAAATGGACCCACACACACACACACACACACACACACACACACACTCCAAGGACAGATTTGGTAGCGGCGCCTCAGGACCAGACACATAAAGTGCAAATGAGACTCCAGCTGATGTTACTCGTAACTGGCAGAGAAATGCAGTATTTAGACATTTTACTGAATTCATTTGCAGCTTTTGGAAACTGGTATCAGTTCCAGTTGTGTTAGAATGTACGTGAAACATTCATGGTCAAGTATTGTGAAGAGATACAGATACAGAACAATTTCATGAAGAGCAAAAGTTCCGCCCAGAAAAAATACGATCAGCTGTCACTGGTACATTTTACCACAGACTTAAAGATTAAGACAAAAGACTATAAGAGGTGAAAAGCACCAGGTTTGGGTCACGTTGAAGCTTTAGAAACAACTTCAGATCATGAAGGGATCAAATATGATGTATGTTCAAAGTCTGATATTTCAACAGTTGACTTTATTGACTTTTCTATTATTATTATTATTATTATTATTATTATCTAATAAAGTCACAAACATCATATATGTAAACAAGTGGTTCCAGGCAGAACAAGCCCCGCCCCCACATGTATTGTAGCTTATTTTGGAATCGATCGATGTCTCTGCATGTGGTGATGTCAGTATATCAGTTACCTCTATATATATGTGCCAAGTCTGAAGTAACTTGAAACAAAATTGATGTTTTTATCGACATTTGAAATTTCACCCATTATAAGTAAATGGGGGAAAAAAATAAAGATGATGAAAATTGATTAAAAAATTTAACTTTGGCCTATTTTTCCCAAAATCTAACCACATGTATTGTAGCTCACTGGCAATTTATAAAGCAAATTTGGTATGAATTCAACTAATAGTTTTGCAGCTATAGACGTGTGAACTTTTGCCAATTACAAATAAATGGGAAGAAAAAAAAAACATTTTAAAAATTCCTAATTTTTTTTTTTACTTTGACCTACTTTTGTAATGACATCTATTCTGGGTCCAATTTGGTATGAATTCAACCAATATTTTTGCTGCTAGAGTGTTAACAAATAAACTAACAAAGAAACACCAATACCCTTTTCCTGTAACAACTCCGCCCACTCCGGAGGTAGAAGAGGCGGGGCTTCCTCTTCTACGTCGCTTAAGTCAGTTACCGCCAATGTTGAAATGATCAACACAGGCCTAGAGTGCCCTCTGGTGGTTTAGTGTGAAAATAACATGTGAAAAGATATAATAATGTGTTAATAATCGTACACATAAGTCGCTCCACAGTATAAGCCTCACTCCCGGACAAACTATGAAAAAAAACTGCCACTTATAGTCCGGAAAATACGGTACCCCAAAACACAACGATGATGATAACAGAGTTTCAGTAGCTAATACACTTATTCACCATATTTATTTTGGGCTGTATTTTCATTGTTCTGCGGAACGTGTCAAAGTCTTGGTTTCTTGTATTTTCTGTTGGGTTTAGTCACGGCTCTCAGATATAACGCATTTGAAAACTGTCAAATTTCTTCTGGCTTCATCATACTGGGACCGCGGTTTCACAGACCTCATTGTTATCATAAAAACATAGTTATGCACATTGAAATAGCTCTTCACAATCGGCTGAAAATGATATGGTAAGCTGTGAGAATGATTTCCTAGGAACGCTTCTCTGGTTTGTTATAGCGGGAGTTCATCGGTTCTCCTGCTCCGATGGCCTCCAAGATAAACACTGAAGGAGTCGCACGAACCACAGAGTGGATTAATCTCCAGGAAGAGCAAAAAAAAAAAATCAATTTAAAAAGCTAAAATGTCCAGGGATCTCACTGGGGAACAGCAAGGACACTTTAATACTTAAAAATAGGGTCTTTTCTTTTTCTTTCTTTTTTTTTTTTTTCGTCACGACACCGATATTTACAGGATTATCTCTTAAAATGTCCGGAATAAAGACAGATGGTTTGGCTGGAGGAAGCTGTCACGTACACTCTGTTAAAGTCTGTAACTAATGAATGGACTAATTAACAAGAATGCAGTTCAGGGCAAAGCTTTGTTCATTTGTGTAAATGATCTAGTCTCAAAAGATGTTCCGGAATGAAGACTGCCTGGAGATCACAGTAACACTATCTCTGCTCAGTTCCAACACATATTATTACTCCCATAACAGGATTAGTCATGCTGATTAAAACACGTTAAAAGCACAGTTTTGTGATATTTAACCCCTTTCATGCATAGGGGTCACTACAGTGCACAGTTATTCTACAGCTGTTCTTTTGTATACAGGTAGTCCTCGGGTTACGAACGATTTCTGTTTCTACGCTGTCGACGTAACCCGAATTTCCGCGTAAGTCGGAATTAACCCGTTCGTACCCCTAAATACCCCACAGTTACATTAGTGCAACAACAAAGTGCAGAACTTCTATATAAATAACAGGTGAGGAAAAAAAAAAACATATTTACATTATATTTCTGTGTGCATTTATTATTATTATTATTATTATTATTGAGTGCTATTGCTATATACAGTCTGATGGCTGTGGGGAGGAATGACCTGTGGAAACTGATGATGCTATAACTTTACGGATTCAGATCCAATTGGGCTGAATGTGCCCCTCCCTTCCCCAAACACACACAAACACACACCACCATCACCACTCTACAGGCTAATATAGAAACCACAAATATACCACAATAGAAAAGAAAAAAAAAACACATTACTGTATAAATATATAATATAATAATACCATTACTATAATTAAATATGTCTGTTTGTTATACAGATAATGACTAATACACAGGGTAAAACTAAATTAACCAAAAAGAACTAAACATAAAACACTGATATAAATAAAAATATAGTGTCTCTTTGTCTATAAACCTGTAAATGTATTAAAAATTAAGTAATTTATTGATCCCAAACTAGGAAATTGACATGTAACAGTAGCATCGAAATACAATATATACAGTAATAAAGAAAAAATGTTAAATAAACAGTAAAATGCACAGGTATTTTTCAGACAGAGTTGATATTATGTGAGTTTGTTGTGCAGAAAAACGGCATAGCTATGTCAAAAAAGACCTGTATCAATGTAACACAAAACAATAGATTAGCCGATCACAGAAGCTTTATTCATATAAAACCAACTTAGAATCAGAAAACGGCAAAAGATAAGACAGCGTTCATAATCATCTCTGCATAATTTGACTTTTATTCTTGTTCGTTGTCTCATTCAGTCACTTTTAACACTAGAAACACAATATGTGCACTGTTGGATTTGTAGCGTTAGCTTAGCGCTGTAAAGTCTGTTGTTTTATTAAATTATTCATGACTTAAAGCTGGTCTCAGACTCTTGGTTCGTTTTGGATACAGTGTTTGCTCTTTGTGTTGTGTTTTGGTTTCTGACAGATGATTTTTTGCTGAGCTTCTAATGATGTTTTTCTGGTTTTGTTGAATGTGTATGTTGCTACAAGCATTGCGCAGCGTTACCACGGCAATGCTGGAGGAACAGTGGTTACCAGGAGCAACTGGGTTTAAGAGGCTACTCCCCCGTTGTGTGTTTACAGCGGCGCATACATAGCTTCACGTCATGTTGTGTCACATATATTGACTTAAATCTTTACTTTTCTTTTACTTTGACGGCGCAGATAAAAAGGATGACAAATGAAACGTAAAGTCTGAAGATGTGAAACCCGTCGTAAAGGCTTTATTCTATACCGGGGGGATCCATACACATCCAGTTTGACAGATTCAGCGGGAGCTAACGTTACCTGGCTAACGCGCTATCATTAGCTAGTGCCAGACGTGAGTTTTTTCATCCTTGATCAAAGCTCTTTATCGTCACATGTAAAGTGGTAGAATGACAAGTCGATGTGTTTTGTGAACTCGGGGACAGAACGCTGAAGCAGATTGAACAGAAAAGGGGTGTGGAAAAAGGAAATAACAAGCCCTTTAGTCAGAAAAATAATAAGTGATCAACAACGGTTTCCTTGTTGTATGTCAGTATAATATGACAATAATAATATGGAAATGTTTCATGTTATAGTGACATAAATGTATAACATATACAGTATAAAGCGTGAAAACCTGGACAAACAGGTAAATAAAAGAATATAAATAAAGAGTTTAAGTAAGTTGTATAGTTTTCATAGTTTGAATGTTACTTCAATTTGTATATTTGAGCAATAATGATTGGTCAATAATGTCACATGACCTTCACCCTGTTCCTCTACACTTAGGTTTCTCATTGTTCAGTGTGGTAGTAAAATTTAATACCGTGGAGTTACTGTTTCCGTTTACCGGGACGTACATAAATGTGTTCTCTTTTGTTCGCTCCCAGCTTCCAATTACAAAAATCAGACCAAAAACAAAATTAAATTTCGTAGTATTTTTTTTTGTAAACTAACTAAAGGATGTTAGGAGAGGGCTAAGCAAAAATAAAAAAACAAAACCATCTTCAAAAGGCAAACCTAAATTCTCTAACTCCAAAATAAAATAGAGAAATAAAATACAATAAACTAATATAAATGGAAAAAAACAGGATAAAAGTTCCAAAAACGTCCTACAACAACACGTATACAATTGCAAATGTAACAGACGACTTTTTTTTTTTTTTTTTTTTTTTTTTTATTCTGAACACATAGACAAAGAGACAAGACTCAGGATGGGTTGCTGATGTCCCGTAGCATTGGCTAAAAAAAAAATACAATATGAAAACGGGAATGTTAGCATTCATAAGTCAGATCCATATAATTATTGAACAACTGCACCCAAACACACAATATTATGATCAACTAAGCTATTGTCTAAATCCAGGTACATATAAGTTATGACCTACCCGTACAGTTCACAAACACAACTGAACAAGTTTGGTGCATTCTTCCCATAATCCCCTACACTCTTAAAGGGGCAGCGCGTTATTTCCACACTCAGAGAACGGCAAGTGGAAAAATAAAATAAACGTGTTACACAAAAACAACAAACTCTACTTGCAACTATTTACACTAGTGAATATATGCCGTCTGGTAGACGAACACACACACACACAAAGGACCGATTTAGAAGTTGCCAGCGACCAAAATGAGAGCCGAGGAGCTTCTGAATCCAGCGTCATTTAAATGGACGTCGATCTGGATCTGCCAATCCGATGGTATTTCCTGAAAAGACCCACAGTAAAACACCCCTGCAGGACTGGGGGGAAACACACACAAACACACAATACAGGAAAACACAACAACATAAACAAATTGTAACCCAGGGTTATAACTAGGGTTGAGTATTGAAAGTGTTTCATTCGATACCGGTGCCAAATCGATACTTTCAAAACGGTAGCGGTTCCTAAACGGTATTTAAATCGGTACTTTAGAAAGAAAACACACACAGAGAATGTGAACATGACTGTTTATGACTTTTACTTTGACACTCCCACGCCGGGTGTTTGTGAAATAGCAATGTTTCCCGCACAAAATTCCTTAGTCAAGGTGGGGGGATCGTCGGTGTTCCATGGATAGCGTATTGATAGCGTAGGACAGACTTGTGTTTTCAGGCATCGATTGCATGTTGAAGCCTCTGTATCCTTCAGTGTGAAGTCGAACCACACTGTCCAACCTTTAGCCTTTGACGTCTCTTCACCAAGTGCGTGACTCGACTGTTGCCAGAGGAACTTTGCGGTTTCCGGCGGCACATGCGCACTGACATACAGTCAACAGAGGTCACAATTGAACAGTCGTATATTGTAAGGCACCGAAATGTGGTTACGACCATTAGTGTCTGCCCCAGTTCCGTACTTGTACCGAGTTTTGGTACCAAACCGTAGTCATAACGGTCCACAGTGAATAGATTTGGCTGTTGTTGCGGACGGTTCTGATGCATGGAACTGAACAGAAGGAGAAGAAGTCCGATCAACTGGAGGTCGGTTTGTTTGTCATCAATCAGCCGGAGGCAGCATCATTTCTCATCGATCGGCCCGAAGACGTGGAGGCTCTGCGGATACGCGCCACGGAGACCTGATGTAAGGAGAAATCCACGATACTTCCAGCTACATCACCAGAGCCTCTTTCGTCCTAAAATCACCCTCAGCGCGAACAAACTAATCACGGTATCATCTGCCGTGTTCAATAACGGCAGGATCTCACCACGTGTCGAAAACCGAACTAAATGATCAATATTCCTCTTCTTAACTATTCTCCGCACACAATTTCCTCAAGCTTTTGTCACATTATAGTGTGAAAATGTTCTCATTATAAGGTGATACTGAATAGCTTTTAATTTTTTTTTCTGACCTGTCTGAATACCACTAATAGTCTTTCCACCGCCTCATTTTGTTCTCACAGGCAAAGGCAAAGCAAGGTGAATTTATTTGTATAGCACAATTCATACACGGTGTTTTATTAAAAAGGGAAATGAATGAGACCGGTTAGAAGCACACAATTATAATTAACACGTAATTCATAAAATATAACTAAAAATAAAAGATGGAACACTTTCAGCCATTTTCAGCCTGGACTTAAACGAAAGGGAATCATCAGCTCTCATAACCAAAGATGGATGGAAAATCTGGAAAATAAAAATTTTTCATACCAGTGTAGATCCAGGTTTTAGGTATAAGGCAAAGCAAGGCAGGTTTTAGTTCTGTAGCACATTTCATGTACGAGACAATTCAAAGATACATAAAACATTAAGAGGATTACAGCAGTGAAGCATTAAAAAGTATAGGCGTGAGATAAAAAGGATTAAAAGGTAAAAGATACAAAAAAAAATAGGTGAAACGGATAAAACCAATTAAAACAGACAAAAACTTTAAGCTGAAAAGAAACGGTGGAGATCTAAACTTCTGAATGAAAACTCTATTCACATGCGGCTCAGAACAGGATTTAACCTGGATTTAATAAATTACCACGTTATGGCCTTGAGGTTTTTGGAGGGAAACCACAGGCTGATGCGTTTTTAATGGAGTCCTATGGGAATTATTGTTTTTTTTCACTTTTTTTTCACTGTAAATTGTGCTTACTTTTTATATTTAATGTCCTATATTTGATTTAGATGAATGTGAAAATGTGATTTCAAGGGTTATTATATCAAAAACAGAAAAAAAGTGAGTTTTGCTGAACATAAAATAAACGCGCCCATCCACTGTGTCAGTGATCCAACTCCATGGGTTTTGATGATGGGGTTTCCATGGTAACTACGGGGCCTCTCATGGGTCGTATCTGATGACTAATGAAAAGATGACGAACTGTATTTTATGGGTTTAACTCTGGGCTCAGTAGGGGTGGAACGGTGCACTGGTTTGTACCAAACCCTTTCAGTTCAGGGTTTTCTACACAATATGGAGGTGTTCCTGAACAAATACGTGTAGCCTACATGAAAGACGCAGTTAGTTTCCGCAGGATCCTTGAAGCGGTGCACACAGAATGAGCAGGGTGGCTGTAAGCACAAGCCCATGTGTAATATTGGATATACACCATGGATGTGTAAGCAGTCCACATGGCGTACACTTGGTAGAGTGAGTTATCCAATGACCAAAGGGTTGGCGGTTCAAATCCAGGCTCCCACCATCTATATGTCGAAGGGTTCTTGAGCAAGACACTGAACCCTAACTTGCTCAGTAGGGATTGTCATGGTACGTTAGCATAGTAGCCGCCTACTGGTGAATGTGAGGCTTTGTAAAGCGCTTTGAGTGTTCAATTCGGTACCTCCCCAATTGTTTAATCAAGTCGAAGATAATTAATTTCCGATAATGTTTACGAAGAGTTGTCATATTTCATAGGGGAACGTTTATACCGCTACCCCTTGCAGCTCCGTTTCCAAGTGCAAGGGGTAGGGCTAAGGGGTGAATTGGGATTGGGCAAATAAATGACACTTATGCTACATATTTGTAAAAAAAATGAATAAAAACCTAAACTCGCACTAAGAATTGCTCAGATTTTGTCACTATGTCGCTGATGTTCACTTCGGTACCTCCCCAATTGTTTAATCAAGTCAAAGATAATTAATTTCCGATAATGTTTATGAAGAGTTGTCCCATTTCATTGGGCAACGTTTACACCACTACCCCTTGCAGCTCCATTTCCAAGTGCAAGGGGTAATGCCAAGTCCAAGGGGTAGGGCTAAGGGGTGAATTGGGATTGGGCAAATGACACTTATGCTACATATTTGTAAGTAAAAATAATAGCCAAAAAAAAAAAAATCTAAAGTCGCACTAAGAATTGCTTAGACTTTGTCACTATGTCGCTGATGTTCACTTCGGTACCTCCCCAATTGTTTAATAAGTCGAAGATAATTAATTTCCGATAATGTTTACGAAGAGTTGTCCCATTTCATTGGGGAACGTTTACACCACTACTCCTTGCATCTCTGTTTCGAGGGGTAGGGCTAAGGGGTGAAGTGGGATTGGGCCACAGTCTTGGTTTTGCTAGTCTTGACTAGTACAAAACTAGCATTAAAAGCATTGAAATGCACTAAAATAAACCATCGGACAGTTTTTTTAGCATCTTCTCATATCTGAAAACCCAACTTTGACCTTATTTAGTTGGAACAGTTTAGTCAGAAGATGATACTTAATGTCAATAATCATAATAATGATCATAATAATGTCTGCTTCTCTGTTTTTCCTCACTCATATCCTGTTTCTTTTTAGTGACTTAGTGGTTATTATGGTCATTTTCCCCTTTAGTTGGATCCGAACAAAGCAATTCCTAGAAAATTGAAGTAGTTATGTAGTTGCGCGCATGATAAAAACCTGCTGTTGGTTTATTGTAAATACAAAGGAATGTAATCCCACAGGATATTTTGCAATTTCCCTCTCATCTGATATCCAAACATGGCAGGAATGTCCACAGGCAAGACGACACTGGAATAGATGATGTGTAAACAGGCTTATCGGCTGTTGTCAACAGATTAATGTGTTTTAATCTGTCCCGCAAATTTGTTTGGATTTGTCACTGTAATAAAGATTGATCTAAAACTACACGACTACACCAGTGGAAGAGTCAATGATCATGGTGATGTTTTGGTGAAATAGTGGGAGATTCATCCTTCATTTCATGCATTTTTTTTAACTATTAGTTCTTGTTTTGTTGTTATGTCGAAAACATATGTTTTTAATTCATCTTAAGATGAATGATGGCAAAAATGTTCATGATGTGTCCTGTAAAATCTTTCAGTCACTTAAATTTACTTAAAAAAAAGTGAAATTCTCAGTAAAAAAAAAAAAATCTTAATTTTTCTGTTATAATTAATGGTTGTTGCAGTATTTATACATCTCCACCTTATTCACACTGCTACAGATACCGGTAGTCCTCGGGTTACGTCGTACCCGACTTACGTTATTTTGACTTTACGACGCCGGAGTCTCGTCTGCCATTACTGTACATACGTACTGTATACTGTACGTACAGTAAG
>JAPSES010109650.1:0-17935 GCA_029822895.1 Maxillicosta whitleyi | reverse complement strand
CAAATTTTCCACACTAACAAGCGGTCATTTTTCAGTAATTACATAATAATAATAATAATAATAATAATACTAATAATAATAGATTCATACGTCTTTATAATAAACCACATTTATTCTTGTACACAGGAAATTTGCCTGAGTAAAATTTCCTCAATTTGAAGAAAATTTTACTCCGCCACCGAGAACATTTGGTCCCTCTCTAAAACGAGTAAAAGTTACTCTTTCGATAGAGCATTTTTTCCAGAGTCAATTCTCTTCCATTTAGAGTAAATATTTTACTCTGTGTGATGGTGTAATACTCATATTAGAGTACTTTGAAATTTACTCTTCAGTCAATATACTCAGTTCAGAGTAATACTCGACTCTATTGTGAGCAGTTTTAATTTACTCTGCCGATTTTTAACTCTAATGTGAGTAGTTTTAATTTACTCTGATATTTTTTTTACTCAACATTCAGAGATGTTTATGATCAGTTAAAGAGTAAAAACTAACTAATTAAGAAAAAACAAACAATTATATACCCATGTATTTGTTTATTTCCCATTTCATATCTTGACATAATTGAAGTTTTGTAAAACAGATTAACAAAATAATAAATGGATCCATACATTTCTCATAATGGACACACATATATATATATAAATAAAAAATACAATGCAATTAAATAAAATAAAGGCTGAAAACATTTTGTAAAGTTACAAAGTTACATAAAACGATGAGGCACAATATACAAGTTGTTATCAGCACCATACGAAGTGACTATGTCAAAATTCTTGTAAAATAGACTGTTAATGTCCACACAAAAAGTTTGTCAGTGGTATGGGAAACCTTGTATGCATGGGTATGTTCATCTAAACAATGTGTTTGAAGAGCAACTGTAATCAAGAGAACCTGCTCATCTTTGATGAGAACATTCTTTATTACATGAAAAACTGGCATCTCATCATCAGTTCTCACACAAACAGCCAACTGTGGCCTGAAAATTCTTCCATTGACCTTAGCCCATTTAACTTTCAGAACTCTAGACCTAACTGGTACGTCAAGTTTTTCTGCCACCTTACCCCCACACTTCATTTCATTCAAGGAGACCATTTTGCCAGCACCCATTTTCAAATCATTTGGATCAAATGTTTGCCATAAATAAGCCATCTGGCACTGGTGTTTTTTGGCTAAAGTTTTAGTTATGTTTTTAAAACTTTTCAGCTGTTTTTTAAAAACATTTTTCAATGTTTGGCCTCGTAACGCATGCACCATGTGTGTAGCAGTGGCCCAATTTTACGTATACACATGGGATAATGCACCATGAAATGATGCTTGGGTAACAGTCTGTTGTTGGGAAACAAGTGCTTGAACAAGCCATGGTGCTCTGATATTAGGTGCTTCAAATAAACGGTGATGCCTTGGGATACAACTGAAGAAAAAACAATGTTGACAATCTGAAGCAACAAAATAAAAAGGTACCAGTGCTGGTCTGTAGGATGCACAAGATCTCCAAACATAACAGGAAAGAAACGTAAAAGACACCAGCTCTGATTGGCGTTTAAACCCAAGTCATTGGCATCAGATATTTTTAGGCCAGGAGGTTTGTTATTCTGTTCAGTGAAACCATAGTTGAAGCTTTGAATTCTTCTATGTACTTCAGCTGATGTGGTGTAGTTATCAATGAGGTGCTCAATAAGCAATTTCATCTCATACTGTGCAACGCCCTCTAATATATCATGCATAATATCAACTGAAAAGTTTGCGCTGGTGTGAAAATATAGCAAAGAATTCAAAGGGCAAGACCTTTTAACTCCCATCACATAAGGTAACATGGGGTTAGTCTGCATTTTCTGGCAATGCTCAATATGAAGCTGTTTAGTTCGGACTGATATTTTGGGACTATCTTCACTGAACACTGTCTGAAAGTCCTCCTTTTCCAGTAATCAAAAGCGGCAACAGTACCTAGCACTGAATGATTCCACAAACCCAAATAAAGAATGAAGACCTAGGTTGTCACCAGTCACTTGTATAATAGTCCCATAGATATTGTGATCAAATGGAGGAAGCTGGATTCCCTGCGTTTCAAGTGTCAAGATATCCTTGACAAGGGGTGCTAGTATCTTATCAAAACCGTATGTTTTGATATCTTGGGCATGAAATAACGAAACCAAATGAATATTCAGCAAACTTGAGTTGTACTTGGGCAACACATTTCTGAGGGTAAAATAGATGGCACCAACTTTATGTATTCCCCGCTTTGATCCAATGGGATTAGCACATTCAAACTCATCAAAAAATAATTGTATTTGTACCGTGTGTGCTTGTTTAGAGAACAGGCAATGGTCTTTGAAGAATTCTCCATCTTGTATGTCATACAGGAAATTTTTCTTTTGATTGGGGTCTCTAGCCATCATATCGTTTATATTAGGGTGCTGGTATATAGACTTCACCGTCTTGAGGATTGGTATGTAAATGAATTTATCTTTCACAATAGTTTGGCCATAGCCTCCAGTTGTTCTGATAAAGCGAGTAGCAAATCGTGTTCCTAGAACATATTCAACTGGATCAATTTTCCCCCATTTCTCAGAAAAATATTTCATTCTCTTACTCTCAGTGTTTAATGGAAGGAAAGGATCCAATGCATTTTCAAAACACTGATCAATTTTAGTGTCAACAACACTTTTAATCGGCTCCTGTAAGTCAAGACTATTTTTCAAATGTACTTGCTTTAGACGGTCAAGGTCTCCAATCACTTCTTGTACAGCACTAACAGTAAAATCAATAGTAGTCACTGGATTGCCAACACGTTTAAGTTCTGCCACAATATTTGCACAATTTTTGGCTATGTGCTGCTCTAGTAGTACAGACTCAGACGGTGAACTCTCATCTGGCAAGACGGTCTCCCCGGATGAAACAGAGTTTGTGAAGGTGGAACATTCCCCATCAACAACATGCAAGTTGTCATTTTTTGTACAGCACTTACTGAGATGCTTTCTCAAACCTGAAAAACTATGATAAACATGAGAACAGCCTCTAAAGGCGCATTTTAACTTGAGGCTTCTGCCTGAACAAAGTCCATGAACAAGTTTGAAGTGCCGTATAAGTCCATTAGCATTAGCATGCCTCTTTTGACAAATGAAACAAATCATTTTTGTCTACTGCAGAATTCGAGCTCTAAGCTCTGCCACTCTTGGACTGACTTTGGTAATTTCAACATCTATGTCATAGATGGTTGTTTGCAAAAAGGTGTACACTTTTGTGAGCTCATGGCAGTAAGTGGTACCAAAAACATAATGAGCTTTAAAAAGCTCATCAACTGCAGCCAGTGAATTGGAAGACTTGCATGGCAAGGCTTGTTTGTCAACAACAATGAAGTAAGACTGGATCCTACTTTTCTTTGGTCCAACTGCAAGTAGATATGGCTGGACACTCTGTGTGATGCCCTCCAAATGGCCCTCTATGCTGACACCATTCTGTGAAAAGAAACAAACAAGAGACCTAATATCAAGTAGGGTTTACACATTACAAACCATCATTCAACATTGTCCTTGACAAATACATGCCTCCCATGCATGGTTTGGAAATAAAATGTATGATAAACATTCAGTTACAATAACTATTAGCCTTTTTCACCAAAGCAATGATAAAAAGGTTGCCCTCAAAAATAGCTTTGCGACATGGTATTTCACCTGCATATCTGTACCACATTAGTATGTGTTTTCACAGAAACAGGTAATATCTTTTTTAAACCAGTTATGGTATTCTTCCATGTGTCCTGTCAAAAAAAGAAGAAAAACTTTGCGTGCCATTTTAATCAAACCATCAACCATTTACACTTCTGACGGATTCAGACTGATACTTTACCTTCAGGAATTTCACCAGGCAGTCACAGGCTTGCCGAGCTGAAATCCTCCCAGGTTTTTTGCGCCCTTGAGTCGAGGGTGGTAGAAGGTGGACCAGCAAGAGAATGGAGGACATGTCACTGTCCCAGCCTGGACCACACAAAACAAAAAACATGTAGTACATATATCACAAATTGAGCAGTCCAAGACCCCAGTATCCTGCTTTTGTCTTAAGTTGCAGTAAGGGAATAACAGTTAAGAGGAGAGGGGGCAAAGTAACAGGGTGGTGTGGGATGATGGGGGTATGTCCATGGGGTATTTCCATTCCCCACCAACACAATGAATATGTTCATCAAGTCTTGCTTTTCAATTACATTAAATTTTCATCTATCTCAGACAAATGTAGGTGATTGTCATCTGACATGTTTCGTTATGCAACTTCCGCCCTCGTCAGAGGGTCACCAGGATGTTGTAGTGACGTGCTTTTAAACAGCTAATGTTGTTGTGGAGGTGTGACCTCCCTGTCAGACTAAACAGTTTAGTCACACCTCCTGTCAAGTCTGACAGGGAGGCCACACCTCCACAACATCAGCTGTTTTAAAGCACGTCACTACAACATCCTGTTGACTCTGACGGAAGTTACACACCGAAAGATGTCAGGTGACAATAACCTACATTTGTCTGAGATAGATAAAAGTTTAATGTAACAATGTCTAAGGTTTCTCCTTTGCTATTTTTTCTTAATATTTTTTCTGCTGTGATAACTGTTACCTTCTTCAACTTCAGTGGCAACAACATTCTGGATGAGGTCTTGGAGCTCCCCCGTCTGTGTTAGGCCATGGCTCTGTGCAATGACTTTTGGTTTTATGTTGGTGGACCACTTCTCCATCAGCTTTGCAGAGGTTGTGTCACCAAAGAGAAGAGTAAAATCCTGCTCAATCTACAAAACAGAAAGTGACAAAAGAAAATAAGTGATGTATAGGCCTAAATGCTGCTAAAGTGCCGCTCTGGAATTTCAAGTTTTTAAGAATACTTTAACACTAACCAGGCCTGGTATGTCCATAAATCTGGGAAAAATGGTTAGAACGTCAGTTGACTTGTCAGTGTCACGGAGAATCTTCTGGCGATAGACTAGGGTCAACCTCATCTTTTCCTTTACCACCGATTCATCAGCTGTATGCTTCATCAAAGCAATTGCTTCCTGACACTGGTGTTCATCACTCAACCAATCACCTTCTTTGACAGGATCTCTATCCACAGATGGCCCACCTTTAATACAAAAAATGAGAAACTTTAGGAGGCTTTGTTAGTCGCCCCCAGACATCAATGTATTGACAAACCTATAAAAAGATTGTATTAAACCAATTCCCTTCTCTTTGTGAATATATTAGCTATGACAGAGAATAACTAAAATGTAACCACGAATTGTGTTTCTGATTAACATGGATTGTCATACTATAACTGCTTCGTTCCAGTCTATAAAGAGTGGGAAGTTATCTAAAAGAAAAAAGAGAAACTTTTTATAAAAATGTTTTAATCAAGGTGGCAGTGCAAATAAGTCACCTGCTTGGGATATTCGTGGACGCTTAACTCGACCCTCTGATGCTTCTTTCTGCAGCGTTTTAATCCTCCATGCCAAGTAGCCACTTCCATCTTCAGCATTGTAAAAATGTTCCTGACAAACATAACAAATAGACAAAGAGTAGTTCCAGTGTGCTTTACAAGACCAAGTTTATGAAGAACACAATGTATTTGTGCATATAGGAAGAGCACGATAGGGAGACAACCATACCTAGCATAACCATACCCCAGCAGGTTTAGTTATAGTTGTCTCACTTATGGTTTTAGTGCTGCTGAGTGGATTGCAAAAAGCGGCCCCAGCTGCTTTAGGTATGGTTGTCTCCCTATGGTGCTCTTCCTATTATGCACAAATACATTGTGCTCTTCGTAAACAGCATTGTAAAAATGTTCCTGACAAACATAACAAATAGACAAAGAGTAGTTCCAGTGTGCTTTACAAGACCAAAGTAATAGCAAATGCATTAATAATTAAACTTAATTAAATCAAATTTCAAACAAATCACAGAAAAAAAGGAAAAAACAATTACATAGCCAAGCTTGCTCCTGGGGTCAGCCAAATAGGGAAAGAGGGAGATGATACCCTTTGCGTACTCTTCCTTCAAACGCCGAGGGGGGCTTGTTCTATGAAGACACATACATGTATAATAGAACCCACAACATAACCAACAGTTTACAATCACTATAATCTCCATCTCTCAGCGTTAGAGTACAACAAAAATCTGTAAAAGATGCATCATAATCAGCATCATCATCATTATTATTACTTAATAACCTACCCATTTTCATTTGTCATATGAGCGACCAATATCTTCACCAGGTCACGCCTTCTGCTATCTGACAGGGACTTTGTTCGAGCGTATTCATTCATGATTTTGTCACCTCCTGGACTTCTTTTTAGGATGTCTTCGATCATCTATTCATAATATTCAACATTAGACACGACAAACAAATGACTTTAACATGCACCTGTACATCCAAAACAAAATTGATAAACCTTACTTGGGCAAGACGACGTTCCTCTGCTCGTAGTTCTCTTGGACTTCTGGTCAATATCACTGTGTCATCAGACCCAGAACTAGCCTCAGCATCAGCAAAGGACCCTGAGTTAAAAGAATCTACCATACAGAATAAAATCACAGTAGTCAGTGCTGCAGCCAGTATCAACAGGAGGATGCACAAACAAGCAATTATATAAAACTTAATTGCATTTACCTTCAGAGGTTGTCTCCGGGATGACAATTTCCAGAAAAGTAACATCAGGCTTTTTCATCAAATATTCAAAGGCTTCCTGATCAACCTCTGTCATTGACTCATCATAGACTTTTATATCCATTGTTGGAAGGTCAAACTTGTTGGCAACTTCAGAGGAGAAACCAGTTTAAACATGATGTAAACACAAGACATTACAAGTGTATAGTAAAAGTTAATGTTTAAGGCCTCACCACATTCCAAAAACGATTCAAATGTTGTAGGAGAAAACACATATTTTTTCTGGTCTTTGTATTTTACTCTGACAACATTGCTGTTGTCCATCCTGTGGAAACACACACACACACACACGTTCAAAATATGTCGGCTTTGAATGGTCTGCTCTGCTCATCCTCCTGAACACTACTATGACAATCACTGGACTATCTCCATCGGAATGAGCGCAAATGGGACAGATACAGGCGAAACGAGTGAAGCGAGCCAAAATTCAGTGTTCCATTCTGACAGCTGAACGGGCAATGGCGAAACAAACAGATTAAAACGTTTGTCTAATCGAAATGATTGGCCGCCGCAGTCGAAATTAGCTCCTCATTCACATTAAACTTAGCCCGCGTCACCTCGCTTCCCTCATTGGAATGAATGGCGGTGTTCGCTTCGCTTGGCCAAATGCGCGTGTAGTGCTGTGTCCGAGGCGGTAGTAATACTTCACTCTATTCAGAGTTGGCACTAGAAGTACATGTGGCTCAGGTGCCAGACCAGCGACGAGAGGAAAGAAACTAGCGCGTTGTTTCTGCACCTGACTGCCTGACATAACTTTTTAAAATAACAATTTGAAACTACAAATGCATGACAGCAGAACTGCAGTGATGTCATTTTCCTCCAATCTGTCTGCGGTTTCCCCCTCTGGCATTTTACCACAACGAACCATTTTACTCTAAATAGAGTTACATACATGTGGTGGTTAAACTTGTTAGCAACTAGCCTTCTTAGCTCACAACCTCTCGCTCTCAGGTGTATCGGATTCCACAACTTGGTCAATATACACCGTCTCAAAGCCCAGATGACTATTTGTCACAGACATTATACTCTCATTTGTTAGAATAACGAGCGGATCATTTTGGCGACGTAGGTTGGAGCAACTGCTAGCATAGAGCTAGATGTTAACTGCATTGGCTGCAACTGGTAGTTGTTAAGCAATAAGCATGTTCTCGCTACTGAATAAAGGCATAACGTGTTTATCACACACTTGGATGCAAATTAACAACTACCTTAACGCGTAGGCATAAAATAATCAATACAAATAACAACCCAACAATAACACTATAGTTTCAGTCTTGCATTTGCACAGGCCATGATGCTAAATTGAAAGGGAATGGGATTGTGTATGGCAAAATGTTGCACACATTAACAGTTCAAATTAAACAATTATAAACTATAAACTATGTTACTTACTTTAAATCCAAAATACTCCTTCCTTCAGAAATGTTCGGGACTTGCGTCGTAACTTCGGCTCAGCTGCAGTGGCAGTGAAAAAACAATATGGCGGGAAAACGAAACTTAACTTTTCTACAAGCTCCGCCTCCGCTCCACGCCGTTCGGAGTAATTATTAATTACTCCGTTAATTTGCTCTTACTCCTACTCAAAATTTTGCTCTCGTAACTCAATTTAGAGGTAAATGTACTCCTTTGGAGGAGAAATATTTTGACTCTGGAAAAATTACTCAGCCATTTTTCCTGTGTATCATTGGCCTTCAACACTGACCGTTCAAAATGTACACAAACAAATACATTTCCCATCAGCTTATTTTAAAACAAAAAAAAGAGGACTTTTTATCTGAACATTTATTATTACGCTGATCATTGCAGGCAACTGATCCCAAACAGAAAAGGGCTATTTCAGTCCACAGCTGCCATTGACTAGAGAGAGAAGTGACATTTCTTGTCTTGCACAAGACCGGTGATATTTGGTTCATACGATGTCAAGGCAATCCGAAGGCACTGGTGAAGTTTGCTGTCAGTTAGGGAGCACCGATAGCTGTTATTAATTGTGTTCATGTGTGAAAAGCTTGACTCGCAAGTGTATGTTGATCCAAACATACTGAGCACAAAGATTGCCACTTTCTTGATGTTGGGGAACTGGTGTGCGTTCATGTCACTCCAGAACTTTGCTGGCCTGTCATTGCAAAGCGCCATGGCCATGGTAACAGATGACTGCATGTCAACAAGTTCAAGGATGAATTTACCCTCATCAATGGAAGGGACCGCCTGTTTTGCTCTGGCGGATAAGTCCCCTTCTTTTGCTGCAGTGAAGGGGTCTCTAGCAAAGGCCATAACCTCCGTGGGCAAAGCAAGTCCATCCACTCGACCAGTAAAATTGTCTTTCAACTTCGCAATGAAGTCAATCATCATACCTGTGATTTGTGCCGGGGATGAGATGTGTTTGCGGAGCGTCGGAAAATGTAGCATTCTGCCAGTTATATCGCTGGCGAAAAGATCCAGTTTGATGGGAAATGCCTTCATGTGTTCCACAAGATCAATAACTGTTTTATCTCTGCCCTGTAATGCCACATTCAGGTCATTCAGATGCTTGCATATGTCGTTTAGAAAGCAGACATCAGCCATGAAAGCATCTTCACTCATGCGATTCAGGTGGCTCTGTGCTCTTCTGTGCTGGCTGTTGCGCAGAAAAATTAAGATTGCCTCTCGGAGATCACAAAAACGCTCCAGTGCTCGGCCTTTGGACAGCCACCTGACATCATTGTGCAAAAGGAGGTTGTAATGCTCCGCATTCATTTCTGCCAGCAGTTGACGAAACAAGCGGTGTTGGAGGCTTGACGTTGCACGAATAAAGTTAATTATTGCATCACATCATCCATTGTCCATTTCAGGGGCTCGCTTAATTTTGAGCACAACACCGTTTGGTGCACAATGCAGTGCATATATCTCAAGTTAGGTGAGATAGCTGACCAACACGCTGCCAACCCACTTGTTTTCCCAGTCATGGATGGAGCCCCATCAGTCACAAGCATGCACACACGTTTCATGTCCAGATCATTGTTGCTGAAAAATGATGAGATTTTCCCAAAAATCACCTCGCCCGTTGTGTGTCCCTCCAAAGGTAGTAGGCTGAGCAGCTCCTCTTGGAAGATCTTGCCATCATAAAAACGCACATATATGCACAATTGTGCCATATCACTTTTATCTGTTGACTCGTCTATAGCTACGGACATCACATCAGCTTTCTTCAGATCATTTAGCAGCGTGTCAAATGCTTGGGTTGCAAGTATTTCAACCCTACGACTGTTTGAAGTGTCTGAGAGGGGAACGTTTTTAATAGCTCACACCCTGCACTTTTTCAAAAGGCAGTTTTTAGTGTCCAAAAACAATGTTACTCTGTAGCAGAGACACTAGGACCAAGCGGAAAATGGCCACTCAAACTGAAGTCCTGAGTCTAGACCGCCTACAAGCTCCTCAATTGGCTCTGCCATTTCTTGTATGATTGGCCTTTCTCCCAGTGTCATTCCATCAGGTTGTAAACAGTGCCTGGATTTAAACACTGGTTTGTTACACTGGAAAAAATGTCCGTAATAATAACAGTGAAATGTTGTAAAATAGCAACATTTAAAAACTGTAAAAGGTATAACACCGAAACATTGTAAACTTAACAGTGTAATTTAGTGAAATGTAATACCAAATTTAACTGTAAATTCAACTTAAACATATTGTTTTTTGAACACATTTTTTTTGTTGAAAATACATATCCATGTATCATTATTGCAAATACAAAGTGATACATATAAATTGCAATACAATTATGTTAGAATTAGGCCTACAATTAAATATAGCCTAGACTTCACCTCATAATAATTTAAAAAAAAAACAAAAAAACATGCATGGGAAAATTATATGGAACATAGCCACTTCAATGGCGCCCTTTTCTAACATTTAGCCTGTTATGTTATGTTTTTGCCGGCGCTTGTTTGTTTGTTAGCAACATTATGGAAAAAGTTATGGATGGATTTCGACAAAATTTTCAGGATAGGTCCGAAATGGGCTAAGTTAGAGCTGATTTTTTTTTTTTTTTTTTTTTTTGGAGGTGATCTGGATCACTGTTTGGATCCAGGAATTTTTTTAAAGGATTCTTTACCATTTTTTTTTTTTTTTTGCTGTTCCTCTCTGCCTGGGTGCATGAAGCCATTGACGTGCCTTGATTGGGGAACAGCATACACCTGAACCTGATTGAGAAATGAGAACACCTGACTGCAATCAAGTCTCCTTTAAAACCCTTTGCTTTCTGGCATTCAACAGAGGCTTTTCTTTTGGACACTTGGCTGTGGCCTCTCCAGCCATCATTTTTATTTGTCTTATGGTTTGAACTGTTTGTTACTTTGTTTAATGTTCTGTCTTCATTTTTGTCATTAAAAACCCACTGGTTGGGCTAACTTTTAAAGGTGTTGTTTTGTCCATCATTTGGTAAATGTGGTTTCTTGTTTGCTCCAGTTAGGCCATGATTGTGTTGGGGTGTAACAATGTAAATTTGATTGACATGTAACTTTGGAACCATTTATCATATTGGAAAGAGGGAGAGTAAAATTGTGTTAGAATAAGCATTTTGTTGTGAATTATTTATTTATTAAACGAAATGGTATAATGTGGGTACAGAAGCTGCCTTGTCTGGGATTGCATTGCCTTGGCGGAGGTCTGCGCTCTCTGAGTGCTTTTCTAGTTATTTATTATTATTCATCTCAAAAGTTGACCATGGAGCAGTATTTCTTTTGTGTTAGCGAAGTTTTAGAGGGAATGTTGAAGCAGATCACCTTGGGAACACTGAGGAAAGTTGGAGGAGCCAATAAGTGTCTGTCATACTTCTAGCTATCACTGTGAGTCTGTCTATGTTTGGTAATGCTTGCTAGGTGATGTTGTTTGATGTCCTATCTGTGGCACAAGCTAAAATGGTTGTCTGTTGGTTTTGCAACCAGCTTTAAAGGTTATGTACTACACTGTTGAATTCACAGAAATGAACCCCGTTGTGTTTTTAAATGTGAATACACCACATGCAAGCAGACATTTTGTACTTATTCGGCATTTAGGGGTCATTTCTATTGCCACCATAATTTACCTGCTCTTGCCGTTTGTCATATGTCACCCATTGTTTAAAATTTTGCTTGCGCTATTGCACTGTGTACACACCAATTTCAGACCGTCAAGGAACTTTCGTCCCACTTGAAAGAACATTTTGTGGAAAGGAGACCTGTGGCATGTCCAGTAACAGGCTGCAAAAGTATGTTTACATTAAAGTCATCCTTTACTGCGCACATTTCCAGGAAACATAGGGAGTGTTCAGCTAGTGACATAAGTGAAATCTATAAGGTTTCACCGCAGACCTCCTCTGATACTGTGTTTTGATTACACCTCCCAGAATCTAGCCACTGCTGATAGAACAAATGGTTTGACTCAGAATTTCAATGAGACTTTTCTTAGAAATATGTGCATGTTCTATCTTATATTGCAAGGCCAGCTCCTCCTTCCATCTTCAACCATACAAATTATTGTTGAAGAAATGCAGAATTTGCATGAAATAGGACAGGAATACATGATAAGTAAGCTGCATACACTTTTGAGAGAGGAACTGAGTCTGACAGATGATGCCATTGATAAAGTTGCAGCCTGTGTTAAGGATTCTGACCTCTTCTCCAACTGTCACCAGGGCCCACTGAGGTCAATATATTCAAGGGCACAGGCATTCAAAAGCATGTTCCGGCACCATGGGCCTAGCAAAGGGGTGGGGGTGGGTGCGTACGTTCCATCCCCCACACTTTTTCTGAAAGGCAATTCCACCCCCCACACTTTTTTCTGACTAAACTGCACTAAAATCCCAATAGTAATGTGAATCTCAAGTGTTTCAAGTCAACGCAGTATGTCCGTATACCATAACAGTTCTATAATGTAGCCTAGTCAGTTTGCGCAGCCTGCCGAAAGCACTGACAGCGGTGCTGAATGGTCATTCATTCAAGAAGTTTTCACACACTGCTGTGCTCAGGAGTTCAGGCATGTTGCTGTTACACGCAGATGTTTTCTCAATGAAGAGTGACTGAAAAGGTAGAATGTAATAATTGACTGCATTTTGGATAATAATTCACTGTATTTTGGATTGATTGCCTGTCATGAAGGCACCATGTCAGGCATCAACCGGTGCAAAACGGAGATCTAGGTTTGTTCTCTTGCTAGCGGGTAACTTTCCCAGATGTAATTCTCATGCTAACTGGCCTGTTTTGTGCAGTTATGTAATAAACTTTAGTTTTAAAACGGTTCTCTTTTTCGTGTAATAGACTCCTTTTTGAAGAAAAAACAAGTAAGTTCAAAGTTGACTTCTCCCTCAGCCAGCTTGAAGTCGTGTCTGGTTGTCTCTGTTTTGAGTGCTGCTGCAGAGCAGGGATGCGCCAGTTTTGTGCAGTGCTTGGGAAAATAGCTATCCTAGTGTGATTGATTCGTGTGGTTTTCAAATGTAGACAAATTTGCACGGTGTTGCACTATGCTTTGTGTCCCTGCATTGAATATTCACTAGACTCCTGCTCATTGCTATGCACTTGTTTGGGGTACGGAGTTGCAGCAGGTCTCTGCCTCAGTGACAGAAGAGGATGTAATTAATGTTGGGACTCATCTAGAACTTCCACTGTACTGATAATGTCACAAAACTGTTAAACTGCACTACCTCCAAAGACAGCCAGCCTGTCAGAAATTTGTGTGTGTGTGTGTGTGTGTGTGTGCGTGTGCGTGTGCGTGCATTTGCATTCATGCGTGTATGTGTCAAGCACACAAATGAGTCATACTCTTGGACAAACACATAGACAAATGTTGCTCACTTGTTTCCATTGTGTAGGCACAGATGTATATACATTTTAAAATAATTGATCGCTGTTTGTAATGATAATTTGATTCCCCGTTCCAGAACACCCCCACTTTTGGAAAGCTTGATACACCCCTGGTGCCAGTTGCATCTCAGCCTCATTAGCAGCCACCATCACCTGCACCTATCGAAGAAAGAACCTTTTTCAGAATGCATATGATGCAAGAAACCACTAAATAAATAACTAAATCTATGATCGTAGTTATGCTTATTTTAGTCAGAACCGCTCCTAGCTTGCCAATTTTTGACTCCAATTAGTTATAATTTATGAAATTATTTTCCACTGCATTTTTTGTTTGATGTGGTCCAGATAAATATAAACTCTAATGTGACTGATACTGGCTTTAAACTCATCTGGTATTCCCTTGGGTTGGCATTTAAATATACTCCAGTGTCAGCTTTATATGATTATTTGATCTGCTAAACCTACGGTGAATTCATCCTTTTCTATAGCTGAAGTGAACTTTGTCTACCTACTGCAGGACAGGGATGTAAGTTGAATGGTGCTTTTGAAATCCATGTTGATTTTCATAGAGGATATTATTTTAATCCCTTATTTAGAAAGGTGTGTAATAATTTGAGTCACAAAATGTGTACCATTGTCATTGTAAAAACTACTGTAACTGCATCATTATTTTTTTTTCATGGAATTATTTCTGTCCATTTCAAGAATGTATCCACAATTCCCAAACAATTGTGTTTCCCTTCACAGGGATTTAGTTCTATAAAATCCATACAGATGTGTTGGAATGGATATTGTGGCTGCCCATTTATAACATGATTTTAGTAGAATATGTTTATCCTCAATTGCATATAATCTACTATGGTCTTTTTACTGTTTCCAATAATTTCTTTCTGTTTTAGATGCTACCTGTTGTTGTTCTAACAGTATTTGTCATGATGTCTCATGGAAAACTAAATCTGTTTCTGATGTTATTGTCACCTTAGCTGTTTTGTCAGCCAGGTCAGGGGGAGACTATATTATATACAATATAAATATTATTGTATTATACCTGTTTTCCTTGTATGAGCCTCACATTTGCACACTGTAACTTGTTGTGGTAATAATATTGCTTATAATAATTGTTTTATTAGTTGAGCATGTTTCACTGGTTTTCCCATAGAAGTGATCGTTCCTCTCCTTTGCCTCTGAGCTGCAAACAAATGCAGCGATGAGAAAGTACAGAGTGTCTGTGAAGACTCACTATCTTATCTTTACTCGGCTGTAAGGCCTTGATGAGGGCTGAGTTCTGCTTCCTGAGCTGACTTTAGGTCAGAGCAAAAAGAGGAATGCAACACCTCTGTGTTTGTTACTACTATTACTGAACGTATTTGTCCTGTGTTGTCCTTCATACATGAACCATCAGTAAATATTAATTGAGAGCCTGGGCTTAAAGTGGTTTTGGGTATTTTTCACTGTCTATTATTGTGTAATTAGTTGGAGGTTCATTTTGGCTGTTAGTGAATTAAACCCCTTATTACTTGCTCTAACTGGTTGTTGATTAAGAAGATCATGTCCACCTCTGGAACCATCTACATTCTATGGCACATAATGGTAAAGATAGAAGAGAATTCACCACACACTTCAGACTGATACACTTATTCATACCATTTAAACTTCACTAGTAACCTTTACTCCATTGTATTTCATTTTAAATTTCAGTAACTACCCATTATTAACTATCTTCTATTACTAGATTAATGTTTTAATGTAACTTTTATCAACGTCTCCTAGAGATATCTTTAGTTCTCAATGAAAGTAATCTCCCCAGATATTCTACCCGTGGAGGACACTATTACAATTTATTATTATTGTGCCCCCCCCCCCCCACACACACACACACACACACACACACTCTCACTGAGTCTTGATGTCACTGTTCCAGGGTCGGAGCACAAATCAACAAATCATCTACATACTGGAGCAATACATCTACATAGTGGAGCAATTTCCACTTCCTGTGGTTTTGTCATCATATTTGTCCTACAGAGAATTTAATCATTGTTTTATCTCATGTTTGGAGAATTAGTGGATTTTCAGTTTTTCCTACTTATGTGCTCATTCTGTTAGAAACCAATAACTTAAACACAAATAAAAACACCTAAAGTTATAATCAAGGGCTTTTATGCACATATGTAAGTTTGTTTCAAAGGTTTATACCTATTTTCATTTATTTAATCACTCTTTGTTTGCCCACAACCTATAAAACCAGCTGTCCTCAGTGTTGAGCTTATCATTTAAAACTTGTTTAAAAAACTAAAAAATGATAATGGCACTGAATAATGAATACATCACAAGAAAGAACATATTGAAATATGTATATGAAAAACAGCAAACAGTGAAGTTTGAACTGCATTTATTATTTATTATTTTGTGGTTGCTCAAAATGTGTCCCACATATTGGTCAGCACCGTCAGATATTTTCAAAAAGCATTAAAATCAGGCAGATATAAGGACAACTACTTTCCTAAAACCCCCTTTTTGAACCTTCACACCATCTCTGAATCTCCCATAAGTTGTACTATTTTTGCTTTATTTTGTAAATATTTTTGCTACTGCCACGGTCACAACCATAACGTGTCAACACCGTCTGTTTTGTATGAAAAATATCACTTTATATTATAGCATTAATATGTACTTTTTAAGAAGATACATGAATAAGCTAACAACAGAGGGAAAACAAGACGGCTAATGTGAATGACTCATTCATATTATGGAAAAGAGTGGGTTTTTATCACTACCGTCAGGTTTTGTGTCTGACAGTGGTGACAAAAATGTCTTTATGGACTTCAGTGGCGGCTAGACAATAATTGTTGATAAGAATAAATACTACGACACCCTATAGTGCTTCATTAACCTTTCATAATTTCATTATTTTCATATTATATGTTATTCCTCTATATAAGTGCCTTTTCTCACTCATTATTCAGTATTGTTACCAATATTGTTTGTATGCATTACATTACAAAATGATGTTGATTAATGTAAATTTATTATTCAATGTAATTCCCTCCAGTTATATAGATTTTACACTCAACTTTGCCTCTATGTATTTTAGGAAGTTATGGTTAGACAGCAGTTGTCTGTGGAGGAGAGAAGGAGTAGAAACAGAGAATACCAATGGAAACAGAGAGAAAAGATTTACAGGCAGGCCGAGTTAAAGGAGGAATACCGTAGAACAGAAAGGCAAAGATGGAAAAAGAGAGTGGGGGAAGGGAAGCTGAGAAATATCAATGATGGAGAAGGAAGTCTGGGACTCCCTGCCTAGGCAGCTGCCCCCGTGACCCGACCCCGGATAAGCAGCAGAGGATGGATGGATGGATGGATACGCTCAGAAACACGTCTACTCCATACCGAGACCTAAACCACGCCCTTAATTTTTCATTTTAACCATATTATACTGCAGCTTATCATCCATACATGTAACATTGTAACTTACAGATCACAGTGGATCTACAGATACACAAAACATTTAATAACAGAATATGAGTACAATTGCATTTACTTCTCTTAAGACATTTCAGGCATTGTGGAGAAATATGAACAAAAACAAATATATCAGTGTCTTCTGACAGCATGGGAGGAGGAAACACTTTCAATTTTATTTTATCTGAAGTGACTGCTACTTTTAATATTTTTAATATATCTAATATATTAATACTTTAGTTTGTAAGTGATTTCTATTATGCCTGATTTTACACTGGAGTATACTATCTCATTTCTTTTGTACTTGTACTGAGAAATGACAAAATAAAAACCTTTGTTATGATTTGGTGCTATATAAATAAAAATTTGATTTGATTCAAACCTTTGAGAAACAACGTCTCAATGCTCATCAGGGACTGTTCCCCATTTGTTTATTTGACCAGGGTTTTTATACATGTTACCTGACATCCTTACAGCATAAAAGGAGAGACCTTAGCCGAATGGAATGTTATTCCTTCCAGAGTTAATGCGCTCGTTCCTGGGTTCTCACACCATGTACTCTGTTGTTTCACAGGTCACTATGACTTATGACTGTTCCAAAATACACACATCCTGTTAACAGACGGCAACACTCTCAGACATGAACCATATTGTTTATCCAATTCCTGGACACACATACACACAAATACACACACATACACACACAGTGTTATGAAAGTTCTCCGAAATTATGCAAGTCAGTTCTTTACCACATTGTATTAATTTCCAATAGAGATTGTTCATATTTATTGAGGTTATTCACATTTTTGATAAAATTCTAGTTTATTTTAGAGTAAATACAGTAAAATTACATTGCATTAACAAAAACAAAATGTTTGAGTTGTCATCATTTATAGGTTATTATGACATTAACAACACAGCTGTGGAGGTCGTGAGCACAACCAAGTACTTGGGGGTGCATATCACCGACAACCTCAGCTGGTCACT
>JAPSES010109643.1:0-17938 GCA_029822895.1 Maxillicosta whitleyi | reverse complement strand
TAGTGTGAAAATAACATGTGAAATGATATAATAATGTGTTAATAATTTCACGCATAAGTCGCTCCAGAGTATAAGCCTCACCCCCGGACAAACTATGAAAAAAACTGCGACTTATAATCCGGAAAATATGGTACATGAAAATGAAAAATGAATGCAACATGACACAACTTCCTAAAAATGCCGCATTTATATCATCACATATTAGTTTGTTTTTAACTCTACCACTTTTTAATCTATTCTTGTATTTTATTTAGGTTTTATTTAGTCTCCTGTACAGCACTGTTCTTTTTTAATTTTTTTTGGACCATTGGTCTGTGTTTTATTTTGTTTTTTTTATTTATTCTTCTGTACAGCCCTTTGTTCCACTGTGGTTGTTTTAAAGTGCTTTACAAATAAAGTTGGAATGGACATATTGACTAATGATATTTAATCATGTCAACACAGGCAGAATAAAAATACAATAAGACCACTAAACCACCCCTTTTTTTTAAAATTATTTTACTTTAATTTTTGTTTTTTATCTTGGCTTACATAAAACTTGTCAACATAAAAGCCTGCCTGTACATTATGTGGGTTCCAGATCTGACTCAAACACGAGCTTCTTTCCACGCAGCTGACATTTTCTATGGCGGCTCTTTTTTGTATCGGTAATGTTAATCAGTCAGTAACAGGATGTCAGCACATCGGGTTGTTTATGACTCTGGCCTAATTATGCAGAGGGGTGGTGGGAGCTGCTATATAACTGGTTTTGTCAACAACAGCTGCCGTATTTAGCGAGTCACTGACTTGTTTTTTTTTCATATATGGTCAGACAGTTGCTCTGTGGTATCGGGTGTAATTGCAGTAAGGGCAGGGAGGGAATGTCAAGTGTTTTAGAGGAAGTGCAGGAATGCGGTGCATTATCATGAGACAAACTCGCGCAACGGCAAAGACTGATGAGGAGCAGAAACATAATATAAGCTGGCACGCAGACAGGAGCTCGTGATGCGTTCACTGGAGTTGCTGAGTGTATTTTTTCATGATGAAGCGCTGCTATTATCCCGTCTTGCTTCTCCAGTAGAAAAGGTGATTACATATTTGCACGGACCATAAAATTCCTGCCCTTCTGCTCTCCTGTTGCACTTTAAAACAACACTTAACCAAAAACGAAAATGCTACTGGTCTTAAGTGAGCAGGTTCTTTCCACTGTTCCTTTCTTTGTCTGCTTCTGTCAGACTTTTATCCATCTGTAAAAGATATTTTCCTCCACATTGTCCCCTTGGGCTTGGTCCTGGAGGATTTTTTTTATTTTATTTTTTTTTGGATTTTCTCTCCATACAGTCTTTATAAGGCCGAATGATCATGTCTACTTTTGTCCATAAAGCTGGACTTATTCTGGAATAATTTACTTGATTACTGATGTGTAGGAATAGGAAAACAGGAATGTGTCTGAAAACATAGTTATTCTAACTGTATGCGCAACAGTATGTTATAATTGGCTACTATATAAATTAAACTGAATCAAAACAATGAGAAAATATGTAATTTGATGACACTGTCACACTGGGAGCATGGGATTTTTTTTTTTTTTTTTTTGGAATTTTTTCGCTACCTTTGGAGACAAAAATCTATTTGATGTCAGAAAACATGTTTACACACAATTCAAGATCAATACTTGTGTTATATTCATATTCATGGAGTCGGGATGTTTGGGAATGCAGCCCAAAGCGGGTGGTAAACTCCATCTAAGGCCGGCACAAGACCAATAGACGACAATTACCTTAAGGGAAAGTTGAAAAGAACTTTGAAGAGAGAGTTCAATAACATTAATTAATGCAATTTTGATTGAATTGAATTTAAAATTATTTGACTGATCTAATATAAGTTAGCTATTCACATCACTGTACATATAAGTTTGCATTAGATTGATATTAAAATTAATTCTGTCAAACTATTAATAATTTTAATCAAATCAATCACAGGGTTGATTAATTTAGATTAATCCAGGCTAAATATAATTAATTTTTAATCTACACTAATCAGATTTCATTTTGAATGAGCAAACAGACTCAAGAAAGAAGGGAATATATATGCACTTAATATTTTTGTGGAAAATTGGGTGATGCATTAGCAGAATAGCGTTAGCTAGCAGAACGCCTCATATATGCTTTGTGTTAATGTGATATTTTAAGCTGGAAATCCTTGCATGAAAAGAAAACTCCTTCCTGCAGAGTGGGTTTAATACTGTATGTTGGTCGACTGTTCCGTCTTGGGTTTTTTTGCCCTTTATTTCCATCCAGAATCACTGTGCTGTTTAGTGTTTTCCATCTTTATGGGATGGTTCTGCTGCCTGTTACTACCAGATCAACTGTCCATTTATTCATGTGCGACGCTAACTCTACTTGGACAAACTGACCCAAATACTTTGGCAGAGACGTTCAAAGATGGGTTAATTGCATTAAAAATTGTAATCAGATTACTCATGTTGATGAATTGATGTATCACTATGTGTGTTACACCCTTTATTTTTCCTTATCCACTCCTCTGTTTTGCTGCTAAAGTGAACGGAGTGGCTAAACTAATTTTCATTGGTCCCGTGACAGTGACAATAAAGATCTATTTTATTCTAATCTGTGTTAATGCATTCATTTTGACAGGCCTTAATTAAAACATATTTATAGATTCACTTTCTGCCGGCATATGTTGCAAATTTGTACACAGTAATAATAAGCTACGGAAATTCTGTGATATTACTATTATCACTTATAATGACATGACATTTATCCAGCTTTAAAGTTTCAAAATAAACTAACAAACTGGATTTCTTTGAATTTAAACATCTCGTATAGTCAACAATCCCACAAAACCTAGATTTAGTTATTTTAAGACACTTGGAAGTGTACGATATTACAGCTTTGATGCGTTTAAGTGGATTTAAGCTGCGTCTTTATTCATGCTTCATCTGATTTTTGGTAACATAATACATAAGAACAGCGCCTGCTTCGCATTACCGTCCTGTACGTGCATGTTTGTGTCCGTTCGTGCGTCTAAACCAGCTGTTTGGACAGGCCGCAACAGGCAGGAGGAGGAGCAGCGCGAATGTAGCCAGAACGACAAACTTCGGGGAAAAGATGGAGGAAAAACACGGGAGGTCAGGTAGGTGAAATGTTTTTACCTTGGACACGAAGCACTCCGCTATGGCCACGGGGTCGGCGTTGCACTTTTCAAGATCATGAAGGAGGTCCCTGAAATCAACACACAAAGGAAATGTAAAAAAAAAAAAAACACACACAATGAAGAAACGCTGCATCCACACTTTTCTCTTTCCTCGTCTTTAATCACACAGATGCTTGAATATAAACTACTCTCCCATGATTCATCGCTTAAAACAATTGCGGTGGATATTAGGACAAGAGTCACAGAAATGAGGTCTTAGGGCATTTGGCTCCAAACAAATGAGAAACTTCCATGAATTGAATGCGCTCCTGTTTGATTGTGTATATGTGCCTAACAGCGTGCACATACACTGGACCCGTATGGGAAAAAAATAGCCATTGGTGAATTTATTGTTTCATGGTTGAAGCATGAGGTCATTGTGACTGCGTTAAACTGCTTTTATGCTTCCTTTTACTGGCCAGTTTGTCTGTGCGCGACAGCTGAGAAATGAATAGGTGGGAAGAAAAATGCGCATGTTTGTGGCTCCAGACCACCAGCGCTGATCCTCAACTAACCAACTCACCGGTGCCAGAGAACACAAATATGCAGACAATTACACACACACCTGATTGTCACAACAACGCCCTTCCCAGAAATCAACAGGTGGGTCAGCCCAGTTTCGCTAGTAGCAGGACATTGTGTGTTGGGCCTGAGAGAGATGGGCTATTTGTGTTTTTGTGTGCAGGCAGAGCCATACGAGGTCAAATCCAAGATGAACTTTAGCTCAAGTCAAATCTACAGTCGCGGAAAAAATGATTAAACCATCAAAAGCCATGAAAAATTATACTCCTGTGTGTATCATGTGACTAAAACAGACAGAAAAGAAAACATGGAATGAATAAAAGAACTGTTTTTTATAGATATAGACGTAGATATTAATGTAAGAACTGAAGTGATTTTGGTTTTTATCACGAAAACATGTTAAATGGATAGATATCAGCTCTGAAATGAAACTATTATGAGAAATTTTTGTTGTTATCATTATATTTGTCCAAATAAATATACCTTTAATTAAAATGAACAAGAAATTGAAGAAAACAAGAGTGGTCTAATCATTTTTTCCATGACTGTCTGTAAAACTATGGATTAAAAACAGTGTCACTGAAGATACATTAATGGTATTTTTATATTTTTATTCTATATACATATATATACATACAATACCTCAGATTCACTTCTTCTTGTGTTTTTGGTAGAAATTGTGCTTGAATCTGTGTTGTGTTTATAAAATCACTGTTACTGTGCAGTGGCACTGATAAGAGCACATTTTTAAGATGCATTCTGATCCCTTAACAGACTGTAAATAAAAAAAATATTGATACTATACATATAAATACATTTATTGACTTGAGGTGGAATAAAATATTTTAACCTCTTCTCTTGACATAGTAGTGACAATGTGATTTATTCTTGATAGTTAAAGTGTAACCAGGACTCATTACACCTGGTCAAAGGTGATTTTTGATGCATATAAACAGGAATAAAAAGAGGAATGTGTCTGAAAAGTTAAAAAAAAAAAAAAAAAAGTATTCCAATTTAATGGGTGACAGTGTTATTTATATTCTTCTAAAACTACACAAAGTCAAGCTTGTATTGTCATGGCCATTGGATGCAGGATTTCACCTGTTAAAGCGGTAGATGTCCTGGATGTTGCCAAATAGTGAGCCTTTATCCTCTGGGCTCAGAGCCAGTCGGGACTGGTTGCTGATACACTCCAAGTAATCCTGCAGAGAAACCGAGAGAAACAGAGAGAGAGAGAGAGTGGTCAAGTGAGAAAAAACAACTGTATTGTTGCTGCATTTGGACTGGCACCGGCTTCCACACACACACACAAACACACCCACATCAGCCTGAAAGGTCACTCCCATACCCTCAATCCACTGCGCTGCTTTACAACACTTAACAGGATAGTTTTGTGGCAAAAAATACCAAAATATTATTGGATTCTTAAAGCATTATCTGCAAATCAATAACTGATCCACGTGCAATTGCATAGAGATTATTTTGTAACATTGTTTTTGTATATTCTATGTAAAAAGACAGTTCTGTGGTCCTGTTATTGTTTTTTTTATCTGTATCTAAGATATTATAAAGACATGAACTGAACAGATAAAACCTCTGACATGCGACTAACGCCATCAGATTTGATGCAAATGTTCAAGTCGAGCTCTGCAGCACAGTCTGTAAACCCGACCACAGTCTGCTACTGGGCAGGACAGACATTACAACACTGAAAAGTCCCACTCTGTGCTGAACATGCACAAACACACACCCTCAGATCATTTACGCACAAACTTGTGTGTTTTTATGAGAATGTGACTAATTCCAGTCTGCTGCTGCGGCCTGTGTTTCTGGTATTACATTAATTTCTTAGCCATGATTATCAGCGGAGTTAAATATAATGTGTCTTAGCCAGAAAACCAGTGCAAGACATTGTGTTTACAAAGAAAACAGACTGACATGAAGAATGAGCAACATGAGTAAGAGGAGACAGAGAAGAAAATAATTCATTCAGATTTGGACGTGAATAACAACCATCTCACGCCATTTTACACAAGAGCTTCAGGCCAATATTTTGGTGCAGGGATTAAAGACTATGAGACATAAGTCCTGCTGAGGAGCATGTTGGTGATTATGCTGGGGGTCACATCGGGGGGGGGGGGGATTGTTTAGATTTTGGTGACTATCGGAGGTAGTGTGTAAGGTGATGCTTTATTAGCCATGGGGTCACGGATCTGACCTGGTTCGACCCCATCACTCATCAGCCAAAGCCTTCCTGAGCTCAACAATGGGCATCGTTCAGGCATAAACACACACACACACACACACACACACACACACACACCCTTCTACGCATCAGACCAAACATGTACAAACTTGATACTTTCTCATGTTAACCATTAAACTCCTCAGATCCACACTCTTCCAATTGACAAAACATATCCTGCAGCAGACAGGCAGGGCTTTATTCCACACAACAACAGGGTGTAAACATCAAAATCTCATCAGATGTGATGTTTCTGTGGCGACGGTATTTTAAGGTTATTTCTAAACTATGGTCAGTTTCAGTCTGGTGATGTTTTTCAGGCGTCAGAGTGGAAAAGAAGAAGACCAGAGAGAAAAAACAAGAGTTTGGGCTTTGTTTATTTATGGATAACTAATGGGCCTCATTGACTGACCGAGGAAGGATGAAAGCTGCAGGAGCTTCAGTCGTGAGGAAAAACCACCAGGACTGGAAAATAAACACTTCCCCTTGCAGCTCTCCCCTCTCAGTCCACATCAAATTATTAAACGTAAACACAGGTGAAACTGGTGCCGTTTCATGGAGTTATGGAAAAGTGAATCCACTGTCGCTCGTGTCTTTAACCCTTAAACCCCTGATGTGTCACCGGTGAGCGTTCAGAATGTATGATTTGTTTTAAATATTCATAAAAATTAAACTGTTTGCTCCATAGGAAAAATATGATCTGATTACATTTTGAGAAACGTAGGTCAAAGTTCAATTGTTTTATAAATTAAAACTTTTTTTTTCTTTCCATTTAATATTATGGACACAATTTCAACTGTCTATAAAACATTTATTTTGTTTTAATTTACTTCAAACTTTTTACATATATAGAGGCAACTGATACACTGACACCAGCACATGTATAGACATGATGTCATCAGCTGGATCGATGCCAAAATAAGCTACAATACGTGTGAGGGGCGGGGCTTGTTGTGCCTGGAGCCACTTGTTATTTTTACTTTTATTCTTTTAACGATATGTTAATGAGGACATCATGACTAAAGAACAAATGGACTTAAATTGGTTTGATTTCATGACCTTCAAAACTAATTAAAATGCCCATCCATGATTATTACATTATTATTATTACTTTACATTACTTTTATTTATTGTTTACTTTACACTCATACATATCCAAAGTGACTTACAAGGTATAGGCATGTATAGCGTAAAGGGCCTTGCCCAAGGGCCCACTTGGGATTCAAACTGGCAACCTGCCGCACCAAAGTCAGCGGTGTAAACCACAAAGCTATCCAGTCAATTAATATCGAATTATTAAAATTATAGCGCTATAATCGTCATTGCTTAATAGTCTGGCCTCTCTATATACAACAGAGGAGTGATGATGGCCTTTTCATCAACATCATACAATATAAATCCATAATAATAATAATAATAAATAAAATAAATAATAACAAAAACACATTGAAGAAGACTAAATGAAACACTATGGTCAAGAAAAAAAAAAAAAACACTCGCTCACACGTGCATTTCATTCACACTCAATTAAATGAAGAGTTTCTTTTATGTCTTGCAAATCAAATTATCACTGCAGTACCGCTGAACAATATTATCTCTTATTGCAGATTTTCCTCATCCTATGACAGGCCATGTGACAGCTGGACATTTAAGAACTCTAAATCCACACCTACAGTTCTCACAGCAGGAGGTTGGGTCTGAGTGGACCACATAACTGCTGACTGACAGAACACAGGTGATCCCAGGGGAGTCTGGGTAAATATTTGTATTAAGGCTGTCACACCCTCTTCCCTTGCAGGAAGTAGCAAAAGGGATTATTGTCCTGGCTGCAACTAGAGCTGGATGTGAATCTGTGTCTGAATGTGATAACAGATGGATCTGTGTTATGTCGTTGCTTCCAGTTACTGGACTTTTCTCCTCATTTTGGACAAAATATCAGCGTTAAAAGCTTTATTCATAGACGTACAATTAGCCCAATGCATTCACAGTGTCAGCTGTCATTAAAATGAAGATGATTTAAATGGATGTGTCTTTTCTAAAGTACAAGTGATGACATAGCAGCTAAAGTGTGGTCCAGGACTGGGTGGTCTGTTTAACTAATGGTGGTCTCCAGAACAGACACTGTAGAGGGTTATTAAGTGCAGCTCTGTTCAGTGTTTTCCTAACCTACTTTGAACAAGGTTATCTGAGAGTTAAATCCTTCCTACCTTCCTCTCGAAACCCCTTTCCTCACCTTCATGTCCTGAAGAAGGGAGGAAAGGAAGGAGGAGCCAAAGGGGGGTGGGACATTGATGAGGGGTGACAGGCCAAAACCTAACCGTCATTCCCCACACTTATCCTGTCTCTCGGGAAATCTGAGCTTCCTGCTTTTTTTTTTTTTTTTTTTTGACAATAGCCATTTCCCTTAAAAAAAAAAAAAAAACACCATTAAAAGAAACATATCCAACTCCGCACATTCTACTACAAACGCGACTAAAATGAAAGAAAAGGGGAAAGGAAACACATGTGAAAATGAAACACTCATGCACACACGCAAATATAGAAAAATTCCAGCCAAACATTCTGTCATTTCACACCGCAATCAATTTCAATGGAGCTGCAAAACACACATCCCATCTGCGCAGCACATTTAAGCAGGCACAAAGTGAATTTTAAGGCTTGCAGAAAACCAAACAGAGGCAAATAAACAAACAAAAGCAAATGCAGTGAAAAAGAGAGGCCACCTTTGATGCAAACCACGATGCCCGATCCTTAACAAAGCAGCGACTAGAGGCCATGTGTATCTTTGTACTTCAAAGCCGGCTCGACAAAAAGAATATATTTGCTGAAGTGAGAGCATACTGTATGCGTGCAATCATTTGTGTGTGTTTTCATGTCTAAAGTTTTGACTGAGCAGGCACAAAGAAACTGGTGTTGTGTACCTTGGCTAAACCCTGCCCGCCGGCCCGGGTGACCTTATTGTACTGGTTCCCTGCAAGCAACGAGCTGTGTGCGTCACGTGCCCGAGAAAAACCACAACAACCTAAAAGGATGTGTGTTATCTGGTGATTTAAAGCCCCGTATTCCTGAAAAGATCAAGGTCAAGCAGCCACTGGACTGAACTATATTTATGACGTGTAACTGCTACTTGGCCCTTAAGGGGGTCATTTGGTCAAAGTGAATGTGTCCAACTAAGCCAAGTGTGAGATAAATCAGATTTTTGCAATGTTTTAATAACTACAAACTTTAACTAATGTAATATGTTTGACTTTTATATGCAGTTATTATTATATTTCCACATAGTTTCACATGTCAACCATTCAAAGTCTTTTAACCCATAAAGATCCAAACATCCATCACTAACCAAAACCTACTGATCTAAACTGTTGATCCACTAATTCTATCAGGACATATAAATAATTAGTGTAAAATACAGTTCTTCATCTTTTCACGATCATCGGATATGAGCCATTTGGATGTTCAGAGGCCCCATAGTTACCATGGAAACACCGTCATCTTCTACAACATTGATTCACCAGTAAAACCCATCGAGTCAGATCAATGACAGTGGATGGACACACTGGGTTTATGTTCATTTAATGATAGATTTGAATGAAAATGTCACTTTTTCTTCTGTTTTTGATATAATAATGATTAACTTACTATTACTATAAACATTTACATGAGCAGTAAATTAAATGTAGAAAAATACCTGACTTTCACTGAAAACCCCCCACAAAATACGAATGATAACATTACAATAAACAGTGATAAATCACTTAAGGAAAGATAAATGTAGATAAAATTCATTTAGGAACTGCCACAAAAGTAACACTGGGTCTTTATGGGTGAAATTGTGAAACTGCATTGGTAGCAATTGTTTTCCAGATAAAGGGAATACGCCTTAAAGGAAGAAAGTTTTCAGCATTTTAAGTGATTTTGGTAAGTTATTGCGGGAAGTTAAGAGGGAAAAAGCGTAATATATTATATGTTGTATGTTTTTATGTATAAAGATTTCATTTCTGAAGTAAATAAGAGCTTACACTGTAGTGGAATACAACTACAGCATCTGCATATGAAGTATGGGTAATAATAGTATAGATTACTATTATTATTATTATTATTATTATTAAATATATAGAAGTAAAAATGTTAATACTTAAGTAAAGCAAAACTACGACATTATACTCGAGTAAATATATTTAATTACTTTTTCCAAGTGTATTGAATGACCTGCCAGCTCCTGCAAATTCTGTTTCTACTTTTTTCACTGCCAAGATAAAAACACGTAGATTTAGAATCTTGTTTTAAGAGTTAATTTCTTATTTTAAGTGTTCATACATCTATAGACACGCTTATCATAATACAAGAAATCTTGTCAAGTGAAATTTTCTTGCTGCATGGACAGATATTTCACCTGTTTTGAATATCTTTTTCCTCACATTTAGTGTTTTCAGACACTCTTTTTTGCAGTGTTGCTTCATTCTTTTCTTGTTCCTTACCTGTACAATACTGTGCAGGTCCTGTACGTATGTTCTCTCTGTGTCCAGTATCTCCTGCACCACCCTGTCCACATACGTCTTGGGTCCCTGTACCTGCCCTGTCCGACCTCCTCCATCTGGACTCATCTCCGGCTCTGAGTGTTCTGTCGGAGCCTGTCCACTCCTCTGTCTGCCCATCCCTCCATCATTCCTGTCATCCTCATCCCCACATCCCAGTTGCCGGGCCGGGACCAGTTCCAACCGAATGGCCCCGGAGTCCCGGTCTGGAGTCGCTGGGTTGCAGTGGGGAGTGGGCACGAGCGTGGAGCGGCTGCCCAGCGAGCAGTGACTGTCCCTGGAGGAGGCGGAGGAGGAGGTGGAGCTGTAGCTGATGGGTCTTTCTGTGCTGTCGGGTGAGGAGTCCATGCTGTGGGCGGAGCAGTAACGCGAGGAGGCGTGGCGGAAGGCCGGGTTGCGGAGGCAGCGAGCCGGGATGTCAACGGAGCTCAGGACCGAGCCGGAGTCCGGGACTTCAGGCAGAGGAGGCAAAGCATCAGGTAGGTAGTTATAGTCGTCTGCGGGAGAAAAAAAGGCAAAAAAAATAATTAAAATGTTGTTAATTGGTATCTGAGCCCTGCTTTATTCAAGGTCAAATCCCCTTCAGATCAGAAACACCAGAAAACACAGACTTCCTTTGCATTCAAACTTACTTGTTTTGGAATCATTGCTATTGGCATTAACTATATTTCTAAGCTAACGGTAGCTAGTGCTGCACACTGTTTCCACTGTAATGGATATAACAGATGTTTGCTTAGGAACAGAGATGGCTCCCGACACAGAATACACATACTTCAATCATCATCATGCATAAATCTTAGAAATTCAACCTTTGAATGAATGCAACATTGACATAGTGCAGACAACAGAAAGCAAATAACGCAATCTAATAAAAATGCCACTCAATTTTTTTTGACTGCTACGCCATCAAGCAACTGCAACTCAAACATATGCAAACGGTGAATGCCTGAAAGCCGAGACTATTGTATTGTAATGTTTAGTCTCGATGTTAAATAAACCTTCAAAGTATACTTGTTGGCTCATATTTCATCTTCTCTTTGTAGAAGCTGACCTGTAGCAACAATCCCACACTAGTGCGATCCCTTCAATTGTTGTGCCATCATGAAGTGATATAGCCGGTCTGAATGCAGCTTAAACAAAGGCTATTGCAAAGTTAAATATGTAGTTGTCATAGTGTTTCAGCCAAGTTACTGTTGAAAAAATGTTAAATATGATGTGATCTTTACAATCAATGGCTTTAACGTTGGCCAAGGAAATACTGTTCAATGATGTTGTCACTTCTGCAAGGAATGTTGGAAGGAAACTGGAGTATTTCAGTGCCTGTGGTTTCTCTAAAATTGCATTAACTGTGAAACACAACAATCTAAATGTTAGACTGCTTGGACCACAAACAAATGCATGCCAAAAAGTTGTTTAAGGTAAGAGTTTAAGGTAAAGGAAAAAGTCTAAAGATGTTTGTAGCGTTTAAACAAGTTGTGATTTATTATTCCTCCTCAGATTTATAGTCAAAACTTGCAGATAGAGCCGTTAAAAACTCAAATTAAAGTCACATAAAGGACAAGCGTGACACTGTACTTTCCACTTTCAAACTTAGTTCTAAAAAGATGCAGTGTTTGTAACTTCTACCAGCTACAAAACCACTTTCATATTCTTACAACCTCCATTTGTTTAAGAGTCCCATTCCTGAAATACCAGTTGACCACAGTCTAACTGACCACCCTCCATACGAGGACCACTCGCTCAAATTTGTCCTCAGTTTCACTCAAAGAAATGCTTCACACGGAAGAGGCCTGCAGCAACGGCCACACAGTTAGAAAAACGTACACCAGAACAAGAAACAAACGCATGATTTATCATTTATTTGTCCAAGTGATAAATGTGTTTGTGAGAGCATTTTTGCGAGCAAGACAGGGAAACCGATTATGTTTAATGACAAGATTAACAGTGTAATGCTGAGAAGACTCCCCTATGTGGCAATGAATGAAAGTCCTATTTCCATGGAAGGGAGACAAGTTTGTGTTTGTGTGTGTGCAACTACAGGAGCGTATTTGGCTTCAAGCTAGTGCCAAACTGGCTCGCAACCGTGTCTGTGGAGAGATCCGTTGAGATTACCCCAAGGCCCCACAAACAGGCCAGCCGAAATTAAACCACACATGCTGCATATCAGACAGAAGGCTTCCAAGTTTCCTCCGATGTCTTCCAAGGTCTCATCATGAAAAAAAAAAAAAAAAGCCAGCATTGACGAGGAATGCCAGGGAACCCAAACAGGGAAAGGAAGGACGAGATGAGGGAGTTTGACACCGGTTTTTATCATCAAAGCTCACTTCACCAGTGACCCGGCAGCTCCCCTGTTGTGGCAACACTGGGATCTAGTGCCCTATAGGAGAGGGCTGCTCTCTCCCTGCCAGCAGCACCGACTCAGCCTAAACCCTTCTCACATCAAAGCATCACAGATCACAGACTCCTGTTCACAAACATGGAATGTGAAACTAAGGACACGCTCAAAGAATCGTGGTACATACCTACTCTCTCACCTTTCAAATGGGTACCTTGGAGGTCTTTTCGCTATGGTGACACCTCTTTTGACGACACTTGAGCAGCAGGCCTGATTGTTAGTCTGTGACCAAAAGATCACAGGTTTGACTTGGCAAACGCCACAGCACTGATACCACGGAAACAAACGAAACCTGTACTCGGCTAAAATTTGGGTCGCATTATTCAAAGAACGGGTGCAACCGACGATTATTTTCTGAATGTTCCACGGATTATTTTCGTGATTCCTCAACTGATTCTTTAGTCTGTACAGTAAGGAAGGCCGGTGAACATCTACCAAATACAAATTCAACATTTGGATTCGGCTCCAGACCTTTTATTTGCTTCATTGGGCAAAGAATACGTGGAAAACAGGAAACATCTGGACATGAATCCACCTGTCAGTCAACTCTCGAATTACCAATAAAAATGGTTTTATTTCCTTCATGTAATATGGAATACAAGTGCGTTGACCCATGGGGAACCAATGGTCTTATTAATACCGATATCTAAGGATTCAGTCACTAGATATTGGTATTAATATAAATACGTTGTTCGTGTTTCTAAGCAATGTGGTACTGCACTTCCAGTCAACCGAGCTACATGATTTTTAAGGCTATCAGATTCCAAAATGACTAATATATCCCACAATATTAGTCCTATCAACGTGCAGATAAGTTTAATGTAGAAAAGGGACTATTTTTCAACTGTAGACAAATGCCAGTTATAAAACATCTACATTTCTCAGAACTGTGCAGATACACACACATATACAGATGCTCTGAGACCATCCAGTACTATGATATATAGTAGGTTGTGGTTAAACCCCATGAATTCAAGCTGAAAGTCTGCACTTTAATCATATCTTTACTGAAAATCCACTGTGCACAACATAAAAAGGCAAAATTACATTTGTGTCACTGTCCAAGAGATGTAGAATAGAATATGTTGGAATTCCCAAAGTCCCAGGTTTAAAACAAAACAAAACAAAAAAAAAGCCTTCTGCACAGCCAATGATCCAAAACCTGAAACGATCTCAATATAATAGATGTGACACAGAAAACTTGCTGATTTTGTCTGTTCTGCTCATTTTTGCTGCATATAGAAAAACACGACAGCCCAAAAGTCAAAACAAACTTGTAATTTAAAAAATCTAGGAGTTCGTGCAGAAGCCGGTAATGTTTTACACCATTATTTGATAAAGTGCCGATATCAAAACCGTTCATCATTTGACTTTTAACAGGTTGACAAGTGTTACTTTTGCCTGAACCATTGTTTTTACTCCAAGGAATATCAAGTGCAGTCGATTCCTGGTAACATTCTGCACAACAAGGAAACTAAAGTGTTTTGAAATCCACCTTTCAGAAATAACAATGAGGGGAGAGTTCGGTGTGCTGAATCACAGCTTTCTCAAGTTTTAATTTTGTTCTGCATCCGTGCCAAGAAAAGCTAAAAGGAACTGGAGCGTCCCAAAGAGAAGTGGCATGAATCTGTATTTTTCTTTAGACAAGTTTGGAACTGATTCTGGACTGTGTGTCCATGTAAAAGTTTGCACACACACACACGCAGCTGACCCAGTTTTTCACAATTACAAAATTTACCGTGAATTAGAAAGAATCCAGTGGCTTAAAAACAAAATGAACCAACAGCCTTGTTTTTTTGGATAAGGAGCGTATCACTTTCAAGATGCCATATAAACAAGACAAAGGGGTTACGGTATTTTACACACCATGCCATTAATAGGTAACCGACCGTTTTCTTTGCCCTTTAACAAATCTATGATATGTCCTTCCTTATCGCAGCAGGCAATGTATGTAAAACGTTGGTGTGTGTGTGTGTGTGTAATTCACAGAAAATGCATTAGGTTTATCACTCCAAAGATAAGACTAACTGAGCTAATAACTTAATGGTCTGCACACCAGCTAAAGGTAGTTACGGGTGAGCGCAGTGTGCACACGTGCAACCCACACACACACAGACGGACACACAAACAGACAAAGAAAGTAAATACAAAGAAACCATGTGTTTCCGTTGGCAGTGAAACCCAAACATCAGAGAAAGATTGCTCCATCTCATGTTTGCCAGCCCCTCCTTCCCACCTTCCAGCGATGTTGTACATGTTTGGGGCACACCCTGGTCGTTTCCTGGGTGAAATGGCTTTTGTATACACAGACAACCTGCACCCCCTCCTCAACACACACAGACAGAGAGCGAAGATGGCAAAGGTTTTAGTTACCTCCTGTCCAGATTATGCTCAACCTGATCCTTGTAAATGATCTCTAATTATGGTCCTAAGCATACAGACCCGGACTGTTTCTCTTGTGTGTCTGTGTGTTTGTGTGTCATATGTCCGTGCATGCAAGGATTAGGATAGTGTGTAAAGGCTGAGCTTCCAGCCAGACTAGAGAGTGAATGAATCAGTGAGTGCCTGCACAACCTGGACTGAATCTATGGCTTTCATTACACTTGAAAAGACAAAGAGCTGGGATGCTTTGCTAGTCTGCCAAGTTTAATATGCTTAACATCAGGCCTGTCTGGATGGCAAATGGCAAGAACCAGGAGGGGATCGAGGCCGAGGACAGAACAACTAGCATAGACACAAAACACTGCCAAAATGAGTCACATGTTTTACTTTACTCCAGCTCAGCATGGTAGTTATTACTAGTAAACACAATCATTCTGTTTTAGTTCACGAATGTGTGCATCTGTGATCCTTGTATTTCTATTCTGGTGAGCTATAAGACTTCAACTTTGACCTGGATATAGATGTCATGGGATGTCAGTGGCAAAAGTTGATGTCCTCATGGTAAAAGGTGACTTGTTTTTAGACGTAGGGTTAAGTATTCAGCTGTGATTCATTTTTTGTTAAATTACCATAATCAGGTGTACTCCAGGTAGAACTCTATCTTTTTTTCTGTGCTTTTTAGGACAGACACCAACTTCTTTGAACATTTCTCTTGACATAATTTTTGAGCTGGAAAGAGTGAGGGAGAGAAAACTTAGCTCTTGTTCTTCCTTTTGTAAGTCGCTTTGGAAAAAGCATCTGCCACATGCAGAAATGTAAACATGAGAACTGCTTTTAAAATAACAGTTTCATCAAGACCAGAAACACAGTAAGTCATTATAAGTATTTACATTGATTTTTCAGAACACATGTTTCCCAAAAACAACTTGAAAACCCAGCAGTTGTGCTGCGTTCCCAAGTCTTGGCAGATGGAAAGTTTCCGAAATCTAACTTAGTAAAATTCATTAGAATGCCTGTCCAAGCCGGAGGTCATTGTTCCAAAGTGGGGCCAGTCCGTGAACTACAAGGGAACATCAACACAACAAAGGCAGCACACAGTGTACAACTTCAAAATGATATAATGATATTATAATAGAATAATTAGCTCATCTGTCATTTTGTTTCTCCCATTTCATTTGCATATACAAGAACATTATATAATCAAAATGCCTCTTCAGTAACAAAGCAAACAGAAGCTTCAATCTGCGATCTCCATGTTTGTTAATATTCAACATGGTCACCTGGAATACTTTGAGGTGGAATGTAGTAAACTCCAAATGAGCTATATTCTACGTCCCAGGACTCAAAGGAAGCAAAGAGTCATCACTAATTAATACAATGCATCTTCTCTCATCATCTTGTTGCATTGGAGCCAACTGGCAGACTTTCAGATTGATGCAGGCTGGAGTTCTGCAAGTATCTGCAAGTTCTCAGATCAGAGACTTTTGTTCTCAGCCGGGCTTTAGGGTAAGGGGCTAGATAATGCATTATGTTTACGAGCGTCCTTATCATATCAAATCCGAGTCGAGAATCAATATCTGTGTTTATCATGATCATTAATGAATGACAAGCTGGAATGGAATATATATACTTCCACTAGGACAATGGAGGTCCTTCACTCATGCCCTATTCTTGCACTGTACGAACAAACACATTAAAAAGAAAGACAAATATTATTACATTACCTCCTAGGCAGAAGTCAAGATTAAATAAAGTGGATTCTCGTAGAACTTTGAAGCACAAACACTCATACCTTAAGGGACATTGGTGCAGATTCATCTAATCATCTGGATTATATCTACACTTTTGGATTCACTTTCATCTTGAACTTCACTCACCAACCAGATCATTTACTGTAAACTGTAGTGATGTTAAGAAACAATAAATACCAGCCTTTAGATAAACACAGACCCAAAAGCTGAGTGAAACATTAGTCAAGGTTCATTCTTGACCTTTGAAACAGACAAAACATTGTAAGAAAACAACCCATCAGTTGTATAGTAATTGAAAGGTCAAAACAGCTGTAATTCAACTTAAGACAAGTCTGATTCTTGTAAAAACGTTAAAGCAGATTCAAATAATGCTAATATTTATCATTTAATTTATAGAGAATATACTCTGATGACATGGGGCCTCGAAACCTTTAATAAAGGTTAAAAAAAAAACAAACAAACAAACAAACAATGCGTTATGTCTTTAGCGTTAAACACAACTCATGATGACCTGTTGTAACTGAAGCACTGGGGCGATTTTGGGGGGGGGGGGTTAACATGACAAAGTCAGGGGGCCCAGCAGTTGAAGTAGAAGTGGAGGTGGTCCAGTGGACACAGGTTAGAAGTGGCGAAGGTTTCATGTAAGTTGATGTATAATTGAGTAAAATGTATTAAGTTTCAGTTTCGTTTCATGCCAGTGTAAGTTACGCTAGTTATGGACCCCCCCCAACACAGCAAAATGAAGATGATCGTCTCCATAATCAATGCACCCGTTCGCATTAGCCTCCATTAAAATACTAATTACTGAAACATGAAATCTGCTTTAATTTAACAAATACTCAACTCTGCACGCACCAGACCCCGAGACGACAACAAAATGACAGGGAGTTAACCCCCCCCCCCCCCCGGC
>JAPSES010109634.1:0-16410 GCA_029822895.1 Maxillicosta whitleyi | reverse complement strand
CCCCCCCCCCCCCCCCCAGACTTGGAAGTGAACAGAATGTTTAGACGTAACACGGTAACACATTAATCACACGAGCACTGGTGTGTCTGAGTGGGAAATACTTTACGTTCACATTAAGTGGAAGGCTCAGAGGAATTTGCAGCATTTTTTTTTTTTTTTTTGCAGAAAAAGGAGTTCAGTGCTGCTGGTGAGATCATTAACGTCACAAATCTGTACAACCCTATGCTCTAAATGCAAGATGTTTTTCATTAATATCACAAACCTGTGCGAGCACATGGTCTAAATGTGGGATTTTTTCTATTAAAATCATATATCTGTACAAAAATATGCTCTAAATGCAGGACGATTTTCATTAAAATCACAAACCTGTGCAAGGATATGGTCTAAATGTGGGGTTTTTTTTTCTATTAAAATCACGTCTGTACAAAATTACCCTCTAAATCTGGGACTATTTTTTATTAAAATCACATATTTCTACAAAAGTATGCTCTAAATGTGGGAATATTTTCATTAAAATTGCAAATCTGTACAAAATTATGCTGTAAATGCAGAACAAATTTCACCCAAATCGCAAATCTGTCAAAAACCTATGTTCCAAATGTGGGACTATTTTCATTAAAATTGCAAATCTGTACAAAGGTGTACTCTAAATGCGGGCTTATTTTTATTAAAATCACATATCTGTACAAAATTACCCTCTAAATGTGGGAATATTTTTATTAAAATAGCAAATCTGTACAAAGTTATGAACTAAATGTTTGATTTTTTTTCATTAAATTCACAAATTTGTTCAAACCTGTGCGTTAAATGTAAAACTTTTTCATGAATATTTATTAAAATATAAGAAATATACTATAGATTGATAATGCCAGGTTATACCTTTTTTTTCTATTACTGGTTGTTGTGTCAGATTATATGATTATATTCATAAATTATTGCAGAGTCATTGGTATCCATCCATCCATCCATCCGATTCTTCATGACCAGGATGATTTTGATGCTACCAGAAATTCCAACAGAGCATAAACGAAGACTGATGCACAAATAAAAAACATCCGAGTCAGAATTAATGCTATGACTCAGATGTGTAAAATCAGCATCTAACGCTATTGGGTGGTTAAAAAAAAAAAGTATTTATACACATCTAAACCAGCCAATCTAGATACTTACATTCATTTATCTGAACACTGGTAAAGTCATTCAAGATTTCCTGTCTCTGCTTTTTACGTCTGTGGTTTTTGTCCAACGTTATGATACCACAGTGAAGGTGACTTTTGGCCTTTTGGGTATAAAATGTCATCACTTCATCCTTTTATCCCCTTTTTTCATTGTGTGCATTCACTGTGACATTTTGCGATAATTCATCCATGACGTACGGCCAAAGATGCACTTCCTGTCTCCTGAGTGGGCACAATGACGAGGGTAGAGAGTGCTGTGGTGATGGATGAAAGTGCAATAATGAGGCTTAAATCAATGCTCTTTTACCGGCCACTAATATTATTTCAGCATAATTATCATTAACTTCACCTGCAAAAAGGTCTTGATCCATAAGGAAACATTTACGAGACGAACAGGGCAGAATTATTATAGAATAAAACCACAAAAATAGTGAAACTATACGTCTTAAATACTATATGTCCTGGTGTGTTTACAGCAGTGCAGCGGTACATTGGTTTACTCAGCTGTGTGTATTGACATAAATCATTATTTCATTATTTATTCACCTTCTCCTCAAGTGGACGGAGCAGATAAAGGTCTGAACAAGCAAACAAGCAACAAAAAAATATCTGAAGAGCCGTTTGGGAGCTGAAAGAACCAGCTCTTTTTAGTGAGTCGAGCCGAAAGAGCCGGTTCTCTAAAAAGAGTCGGAATTTCTATCACTATTTGGAACCTCAGCGAAGGCGGTACTAAAAAAAACTAGTATCGGGTCCCAGATTCCAGGTCGTTTTTCGTAATGGAAAAACGAAAGAGTCGAGTCGATTCGAGTCGAGTGGAACCATGGAGTGGAAAAGCGCCATAAGAACATGAAGTATTGGCCTATCATTCTATTAGTGTTGTACAACTATATTACTATTCTCGTCCCATCTGGAGTGTCAAGCTTTGCAATAAAGGTAAGTTCAACCAGGTTATAAACCCCGTGAGCACTCATGAGGAACGGCAGCGTTTCCCTGCTTGTGTATCCCATTTCCTTCAAAGACACTTTAATTGAGTTTTAATTAAGCATAAAATCCAATTAGGAGCATGTTTTGCTTACTCACCATTTTTGTCTGCCCGACGGAATATCTGCAAAGAGAAGAGAAGGCCGCGGTTAAGCTTTTTATGTTCAAGCAGTGGGAAAACCCCCCCCCCAATATTTCAACTTTATGTGACACTGAAGACAGACGTGCAGCAAATGCAAAGATGTGATGGATTCTGGGATGTCTCCATATACGAGGTAATCAATCTGCATGAAGAACTGTTTTTTTTTTTGTTTTTTTTTTGCATATTCTTTGTTAACAAAAAGGAGGACATTTGAAGGAACTGTAATTTCCGCATTTCAATTACCCCCCCCCCCCCCAAAAAAAGACATCTTCCCAGGAAATGAAACGCTGACATTTACATGCACACGAGTGAAGCTTTGAAATGAAAGCTTTCATGATTTTTTTTTCTTTTTTTTTTACTCCCGGGCATTTAAACCCCCCTGTTTTTATCCAAGACCTGCAGGAAACAGGAAGCCGTTTTCATACGTGCGTTGATTTTTGCTGCAATAAAATGATCATTATTACCTTCAAATTGATGGTGGTGCATTAGTCAGACGTGTGAGAGGCAGAGTGGCACCTTTTTTTTTTTCTTTTTCATTTGACAGTATTTTTTTTTCTCCGTTAAATCATCCACTGTGGGCTACAAGAGTCCAGTGGTTGTCTGATTAACTGTATCATCAAAATGAAGTGTTGAACTCACATCTACAGCTGCTACCTTTCGAGTACACTCGAGTGTGAAGGCCTGGACACGCTTGAATCCAATCACATCATTTAACAACAGCTTCACATCCTTTTAAGTCACTTCAACCTTCAGAAACCTCTACAACAAAGACCTGCACTGTGAAAGGCCAACAATGAAGTGTTATATCTCTGTCAGTACTATGAAACTGGTCCCGAAAGAACGGGACAAGGGGCTAAAACTTCAGACCAGATGTGGACTAGTGTTATGAAGCAAGATTTTATATCTATATTTATTAGTTGTATTTTTTTATGTATAAAAATCTGCGTGTAATACAGCAAAAAGGACACCAAAAATGACAAGCTACTATTTTTATAAATATCTTTTAATTCACTCACAGGTACATTTTAGGAATCGAGCCAATTATCCAAGGCAGGTGTGACCGTCATTGCAAAACCATGATTTATTTGTGTTTAAATGGGCGGGTTCCGCATGTAACACCAGTGGACGCGATGGGTTACACACAAAACCTGGAATGAGATTTGTGAAAAACCCACATGTCTGGATTAGAAAAAAAACACTAGGATCCTTAAATTTAACACAGTGTCTTTATTTATAAGCAGTATGTAAGACTATTTACAGCGACTGGGTAACTCAGTGGGTAACGCCACTGACTTTGGTGCAGAAGATGGCTGATTTGAGACCCAGGTGATCCCTTAGGAAAGGTTCTTTACGCTATATATCCCAATGTAGGGTTTTTTTTTTGGAGTTCAACAAGGTGTTAAAAAGCAACTGGACTGATTTAGATTAAAAAAAAAAAAAAAAGAGCCCCAAAAAAACAACTACAGAGTCAAAATTCAAATACATGTTGTTCAGTTTGTTCCAGTTCACAGTTCATGTTCAACATCCTAAATCTTACTGATATACATTCTGACTGCTTTATTTAGTAAAAACCTGTAAAACTTAAATTCCTCTTTTTTGCCTTTTTCGTTAATTTCACTGGTTTTGACCTAAAAACACACAGTAAAACAAAAGGAACATACTCACAGCTGCATTTAAGACACTGAAAACAATTCACTTTTACCTGAAATAAAGCCTCAGGGGTTAAAGGGTTAAGTCACAGCTTTGTACTGAAAACAGTATTTATTCCTAATTGCCCGTTAAAGCTGCAGATCGAGGCGTGACCAAACGTTTTCCCCCTTTTTTTTTTTTTGCCAGTTTGCAGTCCCTTCTCCCCTTGCAGAGACTCCTTTGCTGTTGCTCTTTTGGCAGATTTCCGAACAACACGGATCAGCGGAGCCATTTGGGGAAATGAGTCTTATCTCTTCGTCTAGACAGACTGCATTGGTTTGGCAGCGGGCGCCCAAATCTTCGGCTTTGCTTATGATTGGTTCCTGAATAATTGAGTTTAGGGTTTGCACTGCCTGTCATCTGCAAATCACATCATTAAAGTTTAAAGAACTTGTGAGAAAAGTTAGCAAAAAGTAAAAAAAAAAAAAAAAAAAAAAAAGTGAAATATGTGATTATCTGAACACAAAAAAAGTAAACGTAAAATGATTAAGTAATTAAAATACTTACATTACCTAGTATGTTACGGGTAACTGATATTACCAGATAAGTCAGTTAGAACAACTATAACGCATGCTTCAAAAGGCAGATAATGATAGAACATCTGCAGCTGTAGTGTTTAATCTACAGCAGGGAACAGGCCAGACCAACAGCATTACAGCCTGTAAATTAAAAACAAAAACTTTTAGTGCAAATAACTAATTATGAAAATATCTGCATTTACAAAATATCCAAACGACAAACTGAAATTTATTAAAAGGAAAATAATTGCAATTTTAACAATATTATGCCTTATTGTTAAACATATGTGTATTATAAACTGAATCTGCAAAAGGCGCAAAACATTTAGTAACAGTTATTATTGTTAAAACTACTTAATTTTATTTTCAGGTTCACATTTTTTTCAGGTTATTCACATTTTATTACTAAAGGATAGTTTGTAAATTATTTCTGAATTAAAAAATAATAATAAATTCTTCCCCCATTTATGTTTAATGTCCGAAATTTCACTTTTTTTTTTTTTTTTTATGTAGGATCATTTACGTGTCAAACATATTGTCATTTTGGGTTACGTATCGTATCGTGACCCCCGTATCGGGATATGTATCGTATCGCGATGTTGTTGGCGATACCCACCCCTAATTGAAAGGGGACAATATTTAAGGCACAACTTTAACTATGTTCAAATAGAGTCCAAATCCGTCCACTGCAGGATTGTGAAAAGTACTGATGAAAAGGCTGAGATGGAGGTGATGGAGGTGCTCAGTGCTCATAATGTCTGAATGAATGAGTAGTTCAAGGACATCCATATGACAGAAAACCACAAAACACTTCTGAAAGGTTTGAGTTTGAGTCTTTGTTCTGGGTTTACCACCTCAGGCAGACCCACTTAAAAATCAATATCCATTTCAATGTAATGTCTATATTTAGACGTGTTTCTCACCGTCCATACAGTCATTTCCTACATGGAACTAAAGTGCTCTTAAACGCACCAGAGCGTCAAACAGAATGAGCACTTCTACAGCCAGTGTTGTTGCTGTGTCACTGTTTTAATACAGTATTTCACATTAACACCAAACAAATGAACAGGTTGAAGCAGGTAGGTTTTATTACTACAGATGGGTCTGAAAATGACAATAAAACTTCAATGACTCATGAAAATTTGATTGAGGTTTTGGATGGGTGAACTGAACACCTCCGATTAAAGACTTTAACATTGTTTTTTTTTTAATATAAATTTAATGACATGGAATCATACGAAATGTGTACTGAATGTACAACGGTGTCATAAAATGTTTTTTAAAACAGGAAGTGGTGAGTTGAGCCGTTTACGCCTATAAAAGCAAGACTTGTACACATTTTGTCCAATTTTATGTGTATTCTCACAATATTTTAAGTGAGTCACATCATTTTATTTACAGCTCAAACTACATGTTTTACTGTAACTACTGTGCACAGTCTAATGACCACATATATGCATTTGTCAGTCTTTGCATTTAGATCCAATCAGAATATATGTGAAGTATGTACATGTAATGGGAATTTTAGTCTGATAGTATTTTTCTTAGTCTGTATTTGCATAAAGTCTTAGTCTTAGTTTAGAGACAGTTGAACTTTGTCCCAGTCCAGTAGAAGGATCACTGTGGTCAGACAAAGAAACCAGTTTGTATTCATATCTGAACTGCTTATGGTTCAGCTGGACATTAGTCATATGTTAAGTTAGAACAGTCTTATAAGAGAGGATGAGTAACCTTTGTCCTGTCCCTCAGACTCAGACTGGTACCTGTGGATCCACAAATTAAACCTTTGACAAAGACTCTGATTGTTTCTTGATTTTTTCCCCCATTTAGATTCTTCGGAGTAGAATTTTTCCACGACATACATCAGGAAAAACTACAGTTTCTATAAACCAAAGTGATAGTCTTAAGCCCCAATCCTAATTAACCCCTTCCCCCTGAAACGGACCTCCAAGGGGTACGGGTTGAAATATTCCCCTATGAAATCAGTCGACCCTTCAGGACCTGTTAAGTCATCAGCTGTAACCGTCTCTGCTCCATGTGCTTTGCTAATCTTTTTCCTACTATAAACCACAAACCGCACAAATGCCATCTATAAACACACTGAAACGGCATCAAACGGTCGATCAAATGATTAAGTTGTTTACGGAGAAACTGCATACATCTGTGTGCTTCTTTCATCACACTGCTGCACTGTTTCGCTGTGTTTACCTCCATGGTACTGATGACTGGAACAGAATTATGGGACATTTCTCATACCCCTCCCTCCGTTTGTAGTGTGCTCCTTCCCCTCCCACTAATCAAGAATTGGGATACCCGTACCCCAAAAATGTAAAAGTACGTTTCTTTCAGCTTTTCCCTTCAGGGGTCAGCACAGCGAATCAGATCCGCATGTTGACTTGTCACAGGTTTTTACGTCGGATGCCCTTCCTGATACAACCCTCTGTATTTATTCAGGCTTGGGACCAGCACAATGTGACGCTGCCCCCTTGTGGTTATAGGTATAGGTTTGTATAGTGTAAAGGGCCTTACCCAAGGATCCACCTGAGGATCGAACCGGCCACCTTCTGCACCAAAGCCAGTGGCGTAAACCACTAAGGTACCCAGTCGCTGTACCTGTACCCCTTCATGTAACTAACTTTCTTTCAGCTTTTTCCCTTCAGGGTTCATCAGATTCGCATATTGATTTGGCAAGTTTTTTTGTTGGATGCCCTTCCTGACACAACCCTCTGTATTTATCTGGGCTTGGGACCGGCACAATGAGACTTGCGCCCCCTTGTAGCTACACATATAAGGATGTATAGCGTAAAGGACCTTTCCCAAGGGTCCACCTGGGTCTCGAACCGGCCATCTTCCGCACCAAAGCCAGTGGCGTAAACCACTAAGGTACCCAGTCGCTACACCTGTACCCCTTCATGTAAACATGCTAAATGGAAGGGTACGGCCAAGGGGTGAAGTAGGATTTGGCCTTAGTGTGACCTCCTTTGGCACTTATCATATCTTTAGTCCTTTTGTTCAAACAATATGAGATTTAATGCATTAATGTTCTGCTGTTTCACACCAGGTTTCATTCGACACGTTTCTATGTTTCTAATTGTTTGTGCTGCTTCTTGTCATGGGGTTAGAGGTTACACTAAATAATGACTTTAAACTTTTAGGCCAGTTATTTTTATCTTTTAAGTCCGTCCACACATTTCCTGTATTTTCTTGTATTAAAAAAAAAAAAAAAAAAGACAATGTGAAATATGAACGCTCAAGTCCACCCTGAAAAAACAACAAAGTTAAAGGTGACCTAAGACTTTTTCACTGTCTTACTATATCTCTAAAGTAAACTTCCCTACTTTTATAATCATAAATAACAAACAGTGGATGCAGTAGAAAGCACAGCACTGGTTATAAAAACGTCTGGAGTGATCTACAGATAAAGTCTGTGGACTAACAGGAACCATGACTAACAGACTCTTATGGTTTTAAAGTTGCACTCTGTACAATCACTGACTATTCTCCCTGAAGCATAGAAACCCTGATGTAAGCATCCTGTTGAAAATGCCTCAGAGGAAGTCTACGGGAGCCGCTTCATAAAATCAGTGTTACAAGCCGAGAGCTGAAAAACATCAGTACTGCGAGAACCTGTGAGAACATTCCCCGCACCCTTTGTGCTGTTAAGTGAGAGGTTGGTGGTGGAGTCGATGGAGGTGTTGTCATCCTACAGAGCTGATTAAGAGGCTCTACAGGCAGCGTTAGTCACATGGAAGCACAGTAAACGGTAGCTGCATGGACACCACCATTACATGGATGCATTTTCTACCGCTGTCAGTCCCTGAGGGTTGGATAACATGTCACGAATCAATGCCTGTTATTAAAAACGATAAACTAAAGTCAGGAGCGGGAGACTCTGAAACATGCCCCGCTATTTTCCACAACCGCTCGGCTATGTATAAAACATATTTCCCATCTGCCTTTGGAACTAATTATCATCTCAAAAAGAGCAGCGAGACACCTCTCAAGCATGTAAACGCTAAGAGCCTACTCTCAGTCTATTAAATCAGACAATGAGTCTTTCAGTGTGTGATAGAGACATCTTTTTTAAGCAAGAGGCAGAGAAATAAACACAAAAGCAGCTTTCTGTGAGTACGAAAACGCTTCATAAGAATAATAATAATAATAATAATAATAATGTAGTGGGATGGAAACAGGTGACTGAGGCCCTTTATCCTGTATATTACTGAATGTGAGTGAGAGCAGGAGGATGATTTAATTGTTCAGTGCGCATCGTTGAGATCTGTAACGACACGCTCTTTTCAGTGGCATCACACATTCAGGACTGTAGCCCTGAAGACTTTTTCTCAACCCTGAATAATTCTCCATTTTGAGGGCTTTGTGCTGCACAGCTGAACGTAAACAGAGCATTGTGTTTTAATCCATTCAGAGAAGTTCAAAGCCAGAACTCGACTGATGGTGGATTTTTAAAGGTATCATGGATTGATTTACTGGTTATTAGGGAACTTGGATATTTACACCAATTTCGAGAAACATTTTTAACTTTTATTATAGCAAATCCTAATCTTATCCATGGCCTGTATATCCTTATTTGTTGTACATATTTCTCATCTGTAGTATAGTTAGCTTTGTATATTTCTGTAGTTTCAGTAGTACTCTTGTAGCATATGTATATTAATATTTCATCTGGTAGCTTTTTGCTCATGCCTACATTTTTGAGTATTCTGTGTGATATTTTTAGTCTATTTTGCACGTTTTTGCTGCTACGCAGAACAGAGCAGCTACACTGAAATTCATTGTTTCTGTGACACTGACAATAAAGACTTGATCTATTCTTTTCTAAACAGAAGGAGAAAGAAGGGATGATATGCAATGGAGGACCTTGGCTAGGGATCAAACCCAAATTGCTGCAACAAGGCTTCAGTCTGTATAGTATGTGTTCTATTTTTGGCTTAAATTAAAAAAAAAAAAAAAAAAACCTGAATCACTGACCATAAAAGTTAAAGTTAATCTCAATATGAAGCAAGGATAAATCCAGGTGGAGAGATTTTAATCTAAACAACTATTTTCCCTCAAAGTCAGTATTTCCAGCTGTCGTCTGCCACTATCAGCACCAACGCGAGTAAGTCTGTCTCTAGTTAATGTAGGTGTGGGCGATCTGATGATCTTATAATGTATATCCGATTACAACCTCTCAATGCAAAGTGCATTTAAAATATGTATCTGTGCTACACCGACAATCCTTAGAGCATAAAAGCTAAATATAAATGTCTTGCACTCTGACGTAGTCTCCAACAATTCACCACAGGGTATCTGCAGGTGTGATAAAGCCAACTTCATGACTTTTTAAGATCATTTTCCAAGACATTTTTGCACAAATTTGAGACTTGAAATGGATGTAAGCTGCAGAACATTGAGGGTGTTTGATGTAGTGGGTCTCCTGATGTCGCTGCAGCTTTAACTTCACCAGCAAATATTATACACTGCATTTTTTTTTAATATATATAAACCCTTGTGTTCCATATAGCTTGCAAGGAGGTCCAACTTACACCACAAAAGAAAAAAAACAAAATGGAGGGACAAACTGAAGAACAAGACAAACACAAATAGTTCAAGTAAGCCACATGTATGTATATCATCCTTATTGACAATGGAAAGCTACTGCAACAAGAGTTTAAGATGTTAACCAACTACATGCACGTTTAAGCCTAAGTAAAGAACCCTGGTCAGTTCGTAAATAACAAAAAGCACTTCAGCTTAAAGCAAGAAGAAGCAGCTGCCTACAAACACCAATCAATGGAATCGATCTAATATCAGCAGGGAAGTTCGTCCAGGCTGTTGGGGCTTAAAAACTCAAAATTGCTTTTGCTAAGAATACCTCAATTGGGGGATCAAAAAAAATAGATATGTGCACAATACCTAACCCCATAAAGGAACGAGGCTTACACTGCAATAGTATATCCTCAGAATGATTTTGCAGAGGAAATGAGTATCATATTAGCAGAGGACTGGGGGGAGTTCGGTAAATAAATCTATCCATGATAATTGTTAGACAATCAATATGAACTCAATTTGAGTTACATCGACCTGACAGTGGCAGAATAATTAATGGCCAAAGAACCAAATTTCCCCCACAAAACTCCACCCAGTGAATGAAAATGACACCATATGAACTCTGGATGGCAGCTAGAAAATGGACATCTGTAAGACGATCAAAATGAAATGAAATATTATCTCAATCAGCAGCTATTATTACTTAATTCATCTCCAAAAAAAAAAAAGATTTTCAACAAAAGCACCCCCATTTGGATGACTTATAATACTCCTAGAGAAGCTTAGTTATTGCGTTCATACAAAGGATATTCGACAGTGGATCTGGCAGCTGCGTTCGAGGTAAAACCATTATATATCTGAAACGCTTTGGGGGATGCAATAATAATGGGATATTTATATGTACATATCGGGGGAAAGAGTAAAGATAGGCCAGTTAAGCACCATCATAAACATGAATATAAAACAGTTCAGTGGAATCGACTGAGAAATGTAAATCTCACAGTGCTTTTCATCCAGAAAAATGCAGCTCTACTGTCTATAGGTCAGTGTTGACAGGTCCAATATGTCGGTGACATTGATGTATCACAGCAACAGGCTGAAGTGTATGTGTACTGTATATATATATATATATATATGTCCATGTTTAGACCTGCTTGTATCTTTGCCTTAGCAGTATCTAAGATAACTGTGACTGGTTTAAAGCAATGGTTTCTAAACAATTTGAAGGTACATACTGTGTCATATTACATCAAAATGTATATTAATAAATCATGTGCTGTAATAATGTGTACTTTTTTCCCCCCTCTGGACGTTGGAACATCAATCACAGCAAGACAACAATCATTTTTAACAGTGACAAGCAATGATGGCTCAGCAGCAACACACCATCCCCAGTGAACTGACATATTAAACAACACAACACGTAATGTACACACGAACACAGCTGTCTGATTTCTGTCAAAACACTGTCTGTGAAAGTCTCTCCTTTGTGTTATTTTCTTGTTTCTTCTACTTTTTGTTAAGGTTAAATTACGGTGAGATGAACATTTAAACTCTTGCATTCAATGATTTGAATAAGTCCAAATATTTCACATATAGCCTAATATTATAATATGTGATCACGCATCACTTAAAGGTGTAGATAATAAAAACGGCTCTGGGAAAGACAGCTTTTAAGAGTTTTCCACTGTTCCTGAATAATAGAGTGTAATTATTTGGTGCGTATTTACATATGGAAGTCAAAGCAGTCAAAAGGTTAAGTGTGGAATGCTTGACACCGCATTAAAATCAGAAAATGGATAATGAGATTGCATCAGAAGCAGCAAACACTGATCTGTACAAAATTATCTTCATTAAAAAAATAATGTAGGTACAAATAAAGGTAAAAGTTAATGAATACTATGGCAGGTAGCAAATGGAGGTTACAATTAATTGCATATATTCTGCTGGTTGGTAATATTCCACTAACTAACCATTAAAAGCAGGGGCAAAAACAATTAGTTTTGCCATTTACAGTTCTACTAAGTGTACAATGGTTAGAATGATTTGAGAAATGTACACTGTATAAGGACACCACAATGTACTGCATGTAAGTGCACCAATGGAAGCTCTTTATTTGAGATGCAGTGAGAGTGTGAAGAAAAGCCTGGCTGTGAGATGCTAAAATATCATTACATTTCCTTTATGTTATTAGATATGAGGGTTTTCCATCATGTAGTAGTAGTAATGATATTAGGTATCCAATTCCGTGCTTAGGAGTGGGCAATACGGGAAAACTATATCACAATTTTATTTTTAATAAAATCACGATCTCCATTTTATCACAATTCTTAACGTTGATCTTTGCGGCTAATTTACCCGTTTCTGAACAGTGCAATCAAACAATTCCCCGATGTAAAACTCATCCTTAAAAGAAAGCAATAAAATGGACAATTTCACCCAAAGGACGTTAAAAAAATTTGCTTTGTGCAATTTTGCCAACAACATAAACATGGAAAGAACCAACGTCCTGCCCTTTCAAATTAAAGTTTCCGAAGGTAGATAAAAAGAAAATGAGCTGCACAACAGTGGGAGACTTAAGTCTTACATTTCATTTTCACCTACTATGGTCGTATGGTGTGTGCGTACTCATTATGGGGTACGTACAGTATGGAACGCCCCCCCATATAAACCACGATCTCTCTGCTTTGTCGGATCATCAATACGTTCTAATCCTTTCGTGATCTAATATCGTCATACCGCACACCCCCATCTGTGCTCATCTTGATTTAAGTGACGGGAATATAAGATTAAATGGTAGACTTAACCCTTGCTTTCCCTGACAAATTGCAGTTATCTCCGAAACACCTTGTTTACAGTAGAAACAGGTTTTTGGAAGTTCTATAATGGATGAGAAACAGCTCTTGATGGATAACTGTCCAGCCAACACCCCTGGCTCTTTGTCCAGAAACAACCAGTGACAGCTAAGTTAAATAAGTTTATTTTACACTCTTAATTTCTGCAGCTTTAAACCAATAAATGACCCTCCATTAGCAACAGCAATAGGTTCTACACAAAAGTGCCCGAGGCTGGGGGCTGAGAATGGATGCTAACTGCATTTAAACCAAATGCACTCTTGCTGCAGTCTAATGTTCTCTTCACCAGCCAATAATCTACCTTGTATTTACAGCCAGACGTCAGGAAGTCTAAAGCTGGGGAAGCGACGCCACTACATTAATACACTGCCCTTTTGTTTTTTGGACCGTGCACAGTAAACCAGGTCAAACAGGACGTAAAAGGTTAAAACGACTGAACGGTGATTTAACGCTGAATGTCAATTTCTATCAAGTGCCTGGAACTAAGGTGAAAAACACCTGCTAATTTTTCACAGTGACAAAAATAAAACAGCCTTAATAGGATGTGTGTGTCAATGTAAGATCTCATCAAATGTGCAAACAACATCCTGACTAAATTATTGAAAATGTGTGATGTCTCTATTTTTAATAAGTGGTTATGTTAAGAGCTGTCGGAAAGAGGGGGTGATTATTAAAAATTCATGCCATATCAGATTTAATTCAGGCACTCTACTACACATAGGATTCATTTAAAGCAAAGACAATGTCATGACCCTCATTTCTTACATGAAAAAGACCATTAAGGACCAAAACCAGCCCCTGTATTAAAATGCTTTGCCAGGCAGGAAAAGAGATGAATGAAGAACTATTGTATGTCAGGTGACTGTCAGGTGTTGTAGCCTTTGTTATTCACGCACTGATGGCCATGCACTCACCTTTCTTATATAATAGGGCTGTTGTAGTGTACATCAAACACATATGAATAAGCGGATGACAAGCCTTAACTCATTCATAAAGAGCACAGTGAAGCACTGCTTGCCAGGAAAAGGTGATTTTTTTTTTTAAGCAGAAGCACAAAATTAAATAGATATTTTAAGACAAGAGGGTTTTGAATGACTACAGTTATTAGGGAAATAAAGTACAGATAAAATACATTTTTTTTAAAAAATTAATGGGTGCAGGAATTGCTGTACTTTAAAATATGAGAAAATTAAGAGTGTACTTACATCCTGAAAAATAGAAATGCCTTGGTTTTGGTTCTGGTCAAGCTGCTGCTGCTGTTTCCTTAAGTGTTCGTGCTTGGCAGATTGAAGACACATGGTGATCAGCTCTGTACAGGCCAACATTGTGCCGCTTTCGATGCGATTTTTGCCTTCTCCGGAAAAGATTTCCTTCCCCTCTGTGTGTGTGTGTGTGTTTGCTGGAGAGACTGTCCTTGTCGGGGTGGATGGAGGAGCTGGTGGCGGCGGCGGCGTTGGAGGAGGAGGATGCTGGTCCTGTGTGCGCTCCTGTCAGGATGAGATGGACCTAGCCTGCTGCCCTCTGCCTGCCGCTCGTTGCCAGCACGTCGACGAGAGCACGAAAACCCCGCCTCCACATGAACAGCAGCTATTCATAAAACCCCGAGCAATGCACCATCTGCCGGTGAGACCACACGCACTGTCGGAGGGACAGTTAATTAAAGGGAGCCTGAGAGGGTTTTCATAGAAGAGGATGAAAAAAAAAGGAAACAATAAGCAACACTTACCTCTAGAGACATTATTTCAAGGTTGAACCAGGTGCAGGGAAGCCAGTTATGTTCCAAACCGATGTTTAAGTTAGTTTATCTGACTGGAATTTGGCCTTTTATGGTCTGTCAGTGTGTCCAAAAAGAAGCTAATGCGGAAGTAGTTAGCTTAAAGTGTAACACAGTTAGCGGCCGCTGGGTGAATTTACACGTTCTGTAAAATTATTATACCTGAATTGTTTTGTAAATCTTCTTGTCTCATTCTTATTTAATGTCCTCTAATTTTCTGGTTCATTTTTAATATTTGCAACTATTAATGAGACCAAACTAATGTTTATGTGTGGTGCCGGAGTTGTGTAAATCCTTCCCACCCGTCGAGATAACCTACCAAGCTCCAGTGCGCATGCGCACAACACGTCATTTCTTGCAGTTTCAAACATTTTAGTGTGATACTAATCTTTTTTTTTTTTTTTTTTTTAATAGAAAGTTGGGTATTACGCTGGATTTTAAGGCTGAATATGTGTCATTTGGATTCTTTGTTGATAACTTGCCTTTTAAAAAAAAATATATATTCTTAATCTAATTTCTTTGTTATCCAAATTCCATATACACTCCAGTAAATTTGCCAATCAAAAATCTAATTTTGTAGTCTTTAAATCCAATTTAAAATCCTACCTGGACACTATGAATGTTTGCACAAATTCTAAAGCTGTTGAAATTGAAGCCTTAATTGTAGCTGCTATATTACTATTATTAGTTTTTTTTTCCTATTCTGTAATTTCTTAATATATTGATTTGCTTGTCTTTGCCCTTTTGTTTGTTTTTTTATGTGCTTACTGTCTTCCCTCGAGCATTGTACATTTGTTAATTCTTACTTATGACATTGTGTAAATAAAGTTTATTGAAAAAAGTGTACCACCGACCAGCTGTGCTGAGAGAAAAGCCTGGGTCATTTCAACTGTCCGAACGTTCTACCTGCATATATTAATGTATAAACATATTCGGACGGCGTAAATGTAAATGTCATAAGGTCCTGCATGTGTTTACTAATGTGGAAGCATATTCTGACTTGGTAAATTAGAATTATCAGAACGTTCTACATACATCTACATTTTATTTCTGAGGAGGTCATTATCAGTGTATGAGCGTCCTAATGTAAGAAAAACAACATTAAAACAGCTACGACAAAAAATTAAACTGGAAGCACATGGTAACATTTTCTGACGAGGTAGCGCAGATTGGCAAACATGTCTGTCATTTCACCCTACGGCAGGACGTTTCAAGTACCTTTTCGCGGAAGTAGGACAAGCTAGCGAGTCTGACATTTACTTTCTGTCTATTGTCTTTTTTTCTCCGGACAGAAAGCACGACAGTAATCATGTCTGATGAGTTAAACTAACAAGATAATCAAAAGACGTGAACACCCGAAGAAACTTGCAATTTTTCCATATCTCACCCAAGAAATGTAGCTCACCCATGAGCCTTTGCGGCCTGGACTTGTGTGACCTCTAACCTCTTGTCATTTCCGGTCTGACAAAGACAAGATGGCAACGCACAATGAACTAACCGTTTCCATTTGCAACGTATGTAAACATGATGAACTTGTTAAACAATACACAATAAGTCTTCATTAAATAGAGTAAAAAAATTTGGTAATTGTCAGGTCCTACAGAATCTCACTCTGGCAGCTCTGTTTGTTTACCTGACTTCGTGATCAGACGAGATACTTCTCATACAGACCCGTGTAGTGGCTCTGACAGCTGCTAGCATGCTTCACCTATATCAGCACACA
>JAPSES010109610.1:0-17941 GCA_029822895.1 Maxillicosta whitleyi | reverse complement strand
TGCATGAGCAAATTGCTGCGAATCTGGTGGAAATGGGGGGGGGTTAATATCTATTGGTAGATAGAAAACAACTGTAGAGCTGCATTACCAGTACCAAGTGGTCTATATTAACAAAAAAAAGAACAAATAAAGCTACATTTTACAATAAGTTACTTAGATATTTTACTCATCTGATGTAGGTTACAGGTGTAAATGGTGTCTGTATTTATATAAAGTAGTGACTATTTTTGCTGGAATCTGTCTGGAGGTTTTTCTGCTCTTGTCAAAGGATCAGTCTCAACCAAAGCAGTGGTAGCATTGCATAAGTTTCATAATAACAATAAACAATAATAAGTTCATTACACATATATGGTCTTGCCAGCAGAAAGAGACCTTGTCCACACGGATCCATCTGGGGCTTGTTTTGACTGCAGGACCTGGCAGAGGTAGATGTGTCCCCTTGGATTTCAACTGGAGCAGGTCTGAGAGGAAATACCACTGGAACAGAGTGTCGGCAGGCATGCCTGGCCTCTGACAGTCTGGATGAAACACTCCAGCTCAGCTGCAGCCTGATGGGAGCAGAGTGAGGACGAGGCAGGCGCTAGCAGCGTGTTGCTGAAAGCCCTCAAGTACAAGAGCGGGGATTTCTCAAAGCAATCCCATAGGTCCTTTATATAGGAAGGGGCCGCGTATCACGTTGCCCTCCTGCCCACCTTGTTCTCGGTTTCCTCTAAATGCAGTCACACACACCCAGACAGGAGAGGCCCTTGAAGACCTTCCAGCTTCAACATTTGGCCAGTCTGGAAATAATTAAAGAGGGGAAAAAGGTGGATGAGGTGGTCAGACCAATTTTCCCAGAGTCAGTGAGACCCACCCAAACTCTGCACCGTCGCACTCTTAGTTCTTTCCCCACAATCCCCCTGTGACACCATTCCTCGTCTCCTGGTTCCCTCCTCAACATCACACCATCGGTCTTGTCTCTAGCTCGGGGAGGGTTCCACCTCAGGACTCAGCTCTGTGATCATCTGGAGGTTTTCCGATCCCCCATAAGTTCTATAGCAGATTCACTTCAAAGTATGTTCTCATCCAGGCACAGTGGGATCTGCCAAGGCTGCACCGAAGAGTCAGGATGTACCAGATGTACATACAAGTTATCAGATAAGGACTCCAAAATTCAGTCAGATCTTCCAATATCTTTGCACCATGAATCTGTTTGTGACATTCACCCACTTGTGTTTTGTAAAGTGACCATGGCCTGGAGCACTCATTTTATCTCCACAACTATAATCTATTCATGCTTGAGTCCAAGTGACGGTTTGTGTCAAATTAGAAAAAAAACAAAAACTCCTCAAAAGGATCTTAGAAGAAATATCAGACATGAGGTCTTAGTGACATCGACCTCTGACCTGTTGCATTTTTGCAATATCATGCATTAAACAATGACAAACACATAAATCACAGTGACCTTGACCTTCAGCCACCAAAACTCATCAATTCATGAGACTGAGTTGCAATAACAGTTAGCCAAGATACTAATAAATATTGAGGAACAGTAGCTAGATTACAGAGGGCAAAGACTGAAGCCAAAACTGAAAAGGAAGCCAATGCTATTTTTAGTGTATATATATATATATGTATATATATATATATATATATATATATATTAGTATTTTCATACAAGTGGAAGGTTTTGATCTGCCATGATGGCGTTCCATTGATAGATGTCACTTATAAATTGAATTTTCAGAGTATGTGTTTATTCAGTAAAAGAAACTTATTAAGATAAGATAAAATAAAATAAGATAAGATAATATAAAATAAAAAGAGTTTTTGTTATGGAGCGAAGTTTTATGGCCGGATGCCCTTCCTGACACCAACCCTTTTAGTCGCCTCTTATGACATGCAGAATTGTTGTGGAGGTGAATTCTGACCTCCATCCACAGGGTAATTTTTTTTGCATGTGATAATATAAAATAAGATAAAGATAAAGACAAAGACAAAGGTAAGATTCATAAAGTAAAGTGTTTAAAACTTTCCAAAAATATAAAGAACAACTGGATCTCAATCAACCCATCAGTACAGGATCAGGAGCAGAACCATCTGTCTAATATTGTGTAGGTTCCTCTTTTTCCACAAAAACAGCTCCAGCCTAAGGTCTAGACTCCACCAGACGTCTGAAGGTGTGCTGTGGTATCTGGACCAAAATATTAGCATCAAATCCCTAAAGTCCTGGAGATAGAGAGGTGGACGTTCCATGGATAGAACCTTCAACAGATGTTCAATAGTCCTGAGATTGGGATGTCCTTCCCTTGTCCATTTTTGGTCGGTACTATCCACTGCAGAACAAGACCTGCAGTTGTGGAGATGCTCTGACCCAGTCATTGTTGTTACAGTATAGACCTGCCAAAGTCACTCAGTCCCTTGTGTGGATCATTTTTCTATTTCCAACACATCGGCTCCGACGTCTAAATGTTCATTTGCTGCCTCCAACTCAATGAAGGCTCCTATTGGAATTAAATAATCTATTAATATTACTTCTCCTTTCAGTAGTACATTATGTCTGATTGCTGTATGTTGCACTAACCAGGCCGTGCATTTATGCTTTATTTGTGCGACACAGATGATGAAACAGGTAGCATCATGTTTATTCAGGAAATTTGCAGAGTTTTCTACATTTCTAAGTGGTTGCTGATTCTCACATGGTAGAAAGTAGAAGAAACTTCAGGCGTGAATATAAAAACGTTCAAGTATAATGGCCAATGTCTGAATGCTGTGGTTTTCACTTCATTTCACGACTAACAATGATCCATTGACATAGAAAGAATCTATAAAAGGAAAACATAGGGACACTCCCATTAACTGGTCTGGTGACAGAGATTTGCAACAAGATCACAGACATAAAATTACTCTTTTTGTGTTGTTTGTAAATGGGCCTCAGGAGAGACAGTGACGTTTTAGAGAACAACTTTGCTTTCCCCAGACTCCTTTTAGTGGCAAAATCTGGAGTCAAGCGTGTCCGCGCTGATTTCAACTGTCTAATCTTTCTACATCATGTGAACACATACAGTCCCTGCATCATCAGGCATGACCCACATCTGCAAGTCATTGCACTTGTTAATTAGTCTGGGGTGAACCCTATGGAAAATACAACGCAAGAAACAGGAATGTAAACATGACAAAAGGGAACTCCCGTCTCAGTGGAGCAGTTCACGTGGTTGTGGTTCTTATCAGTCAGAATTAGATCCTATACACACACATATTTTCCATTGCAATGCATTTAAAGCGGCTTCGTTCCTCTTGTTTTTATCATTTTCTCCCTTCCAATATATTGTAACACCTGAGAGAGGTCTCAAAGTCATAGCAGTAACAGAAAGCAAGACTTAGACTGTGTCAACAAAACATTGACGTGTGACATTTTTGCAGGGATGTGCCACGTGCATGTTTCAGTAACATTTGCCACAGTGAATAACATGTGACTAATTTGTTTTAGTCATCTGGGTTAGCTGAGTCAGAATATGGGAGCAATGGCATATTTTTGTCTGGAAAACTTTCTAAATCTAAGAAAATAACCCTGATGTTTTCCCAAACTTTGATGAAGCATCCTTGAATTTCCATTAAAGTATATATAAGAAAGTACACCATAAATAGAGAGCAGAAATACAGGTTACATGACATTTTAATGTTTAAATATTGTGAAAAGTTGAACTATTATTGGTAATAGACAGTCTTGTGTGAATCTCCTCTGACATAGTTTTGTGGTTTATGTTCATGTCATACAGATGCTCCTCTCTGATCCTCACCATTCAGTGATGAAACTGCACATGGACATTAAATACCTAAAGGTTTACTGCCCCCTATCGGCAGTGTCTGTAATCACTGTATCCAATGAGCAGCTGTAACAGAGTAAAGTCACAGTTTCCAAAATACAGTCATTCATCATTTTAAGGGTGGAGATGGGACTTTCTAAACCTGAACATCTCAGCTATTGAAGACTTTACACTAATCTTAGCTAGTTTAATGTTTTCTTATAAGATGTGATCGAAATTGATATGAAAGAATAATGGATTTGGAATCTGTCATTTATTTGTACACAAAAGTCATATTGACAGACCAAAAAGCATCACATAAGCAGGTTGTTATTTGTCTTATTTTTGTTTATTATTAATTAATTAAAATTTTACAATTGATCTGAGACAAAGAAAGATGCAATGTATTGACAAACATGAGAGCTGCACAAGTGAAAAGGCTGTTACTGATACACTGACTGGATGATTGAGTGATGAATGGCATCGCTTAGGAAATCTTTAAATGTTTATCCGTTCATTTATGCAGGGTGAAAGTAGGTAGTTTCAGTCTTATCTGAACTAATTACACTGATGCTTCTAACATTATTTTACATTAAATTTGCTAAATTTGATGTACTTTAATAAGAACAATTGGAAAACAAATGACCAAAAATACTGGTTACCTTATGTTTTCACTGTATATGATAAAGTACTATTACTATGGAAGAAAATGTGTGCCATCAGATATTGAATATTTGCGTTTTGCAAGAATGTTGGAATAGTTGTATTTCGTCATTTTAATTGTGAAATATAACTTTAAAAAATGTTTACTATAAAAAATCTAATAATGAAATACAACATTTAAAAAAAATCAACTTCTAAAGCAATCATGCATAATGTATATTGCGTTCATTTATAGGCTACAATAGATTTATAAATCCTCCAATAGAAAGTACCTGAAAATGTAATGTATTATAAAAATACAGTATTTTTAAAGCAGATCTATTAACTCTGAGACAAACACTCCTTTTGAGTAAAACCCATTCTTATATTTATATTAATAATACTTTTAGTTTGGAGGCATTTTACCTCTGGCTCTGTTATAGGATGGCGCAATAATATTTCTCAAAGACGGCAACTGTCGCGTAAATTCACTAGAAGAAGAAGAAGACGCGAAACGTCTCACGTTACGTCATGTGTCCGGAAGTCCAGTATTTTGACGGCTGGCGAGGAACAGTACGCCTATGTCTTCATTTTAACCAGCCAAAAAAGCAAGTATCCTATTCTACTGTGTATTAAGTCTTTACCACGATGAATTATATTTAATATATTTATGTCTGTATTATAATATGACTCCTTTCGCTGTTTAAAGACTCTTGTTTATCCATTAAACTAAAACCTGATAAGTTAGCGTCATTTAGCTAAAAAGCTAACAGCTGAGCAGAATTGTACAGAAACTTTCCGAAGCTAAGTAATGATAAATAGAAAAAGTATGGTTGGATGTTTTCACTTCAACTTGTTATACAGATCATGGTAATAGTGCCCTCTCTGAATTGTTTCACTGATCCCACGTCTTTTTCACGTTATCATTTCATCTTGAATGATTCGACATTATCTTGCTAACTTGTTAGCTGGCTAACAGACCAACTGGATAAGGTTTATCTGTGCCGTCAATAAAACAATGACAGTCATATTACCTCAGCAGATTAATGGGACACAACGGGTCTTCCCATAACGTGGAAACAAACAAAGCTATAAACAGGCCAACCGTAGCTGCCTGTGGTCATGACGTCTGGGTTAGGGTTAATATCAGGAGGTTATAATATGTCAGATATGGACATTTTATTAGGCTATATTTATTTACCTATCATACAAACATTTGTGATCAACAATATTACTCTGTTCTCTTTGTACTGTTGTGCTGTAAATCTAATAATAGCTTTCATTACATACATAATTCAGAAATCAGAAAGAGCTTTATTGCCATTGTTCGTGTAGTACACAAACTAGGAATTTGTCCCGGTGTAACGCTGCAACATTCAGTAGAAAACAAAAAAATAGATTAAAAATACCATGCATTCAAAAGAATAGAATAGGATAAAAAAATATAATACAATACAATAAGTAGGCTAATGTGCAAGTCTTAACAGGGAAACAGTTTAAAGTGTACAGTGCAGATCGTTTCAGGCTTGGGCATTATTCCTTCTTTGGCTGCTGAACATAGTGCTTGTGCTTGAGAGTCTGATCAAGTCACTTGGTGTTCAGCAGCCTGATGGCAGAGGGAAAGAAGCTGTTCATATGGCGGGAGGTTTTGGTCCGAATGGACCGTAGTCTCCTGCCTGAGGGGAGAGGGGCAAACAGTGCATGTCTGGGGTGAGAAGGGTCGGCTGTGATCCGACCTGCATGCCTCCGGGTCCTGGAGATGTACAGGTCCTGGATGGTTGTAAGCCTGCAGCCAATCACCTTCTCTGTAGTGTGCACGACACGCTGCAGGCTCAGTTTGTCTCTGCCGGTGGCTCCAGCGTACCACACGGTGATGAGGATGGACTCGATGATGGCCGTGTAGAACTGCACCAACATCTGGGGGGGGGGCAGAACTGCCTGCGCACTTCCTGTTCACTGATGATGAGTGGAGGGGGAGTGGAGTGGGGGGCTGTCTCTAATGAAGTGGAGTCCGTGGTGGCAGTGACACTGGGGGGAGGTGGGGTGTTGGGCACACCCGACGAGGTGTCAAAGCGGGCGTAGTGGAGAGCCAGACTCTGAGAAAGCGCTTTGTCATTCCGTCCCTTTGAAGCCCGAGGCCTGTAGTTCTAGTCATTCTTACCAAAGTAGATGAAGAGGCATGTGTTGGCTTTGGCAGAGGATTTTTGAGTATGACTTTAATATACATTTACAGAAATGTTGGATCAGGTACAAAATTAGCATAAGCTGCAGTGATGCTAGTTCTACTTTGAACTCATAGCAGAAGATGAACATGGTGCAGTGAAATGACATTACTAACAGAACACCACAAATCAAAGTACTAGTCATACAATTTTTAAAAAATAATGAATAATATAATGACAAAATAATTGTTATATTCACCTGCTTGAGCAACGTGCAGGTAAATGAAGACAATTATTCAAAAATAATATAAATAGTGAAGAGTGTCAGTCATCTTGAAATAATATACAATTAATATGTAAAGAATGTTCTAACTTTCAAGTTATTTTTTTTTCATTATTTTCTACAGCTAAGGCACAACTCTGTTCCAAACATGTCGTACGGCAAAGGAGAGGGCTATCGCTCTGTCCCACGGGACTTCAACTCACTCATACAGACATGCAGCTCCAACATCCAGAAGATCACACAGAACAGTAAGTGATTTACTACTTCTCTATTTTATCATCATATGTCTTGTTCCACAGAGTGAAGTTTCACTGTAATATTTTTATTAATTCATTGATGAATTATAATGATGGTTGAATTCTCTGTGTACTTTTATTTATGTACATATTTTACACAGCAAGAGGTAACATAAGGAGTTATAGATAAGGGGTTCATTACATACCTGGTGTGAAGTTTAAGTGGGATTGGGGTTACAGGTGTCCTAAGGTGTGCTCAGGGGGGTAATGCACACCTCGCCCTGTCATATACTATAACTGTATCTAAAACTCATTTCAAAAATTCTCCATCTGAGCCTTATTGGTCTACTCTGAGGATGTTAGCTCTTTGTAGACACTCTCAATAAATTATTTCATAAGTAGGGCATTCAGTGTCATGTTTCGTACTAGCACATGGATTTCCAATTGGTCATCATCGTCTTCCCCTTATCCAGGACTGGGTTGCGGGGGCAGCGGCCTCAGCAAAGAAGCCCAGACAGCCCTCTCCCTAGCCACTTTCACCAGCTCTTCTGGGCGAATCCTGAGGCGTTCCCATTTCCAACTCCTTTTTCTCAAGTTCCTCATTTGGACATTAGTCAGTTATCTGACTCACCTTGTTATCCTGACTAAAATTTACAACTTAAATACTTGCGCAGATTAGTGTACTAGACGAATCATTATCCCTTGGTCAAAACACAGGACTTGAAGGAGTTGGATTTAGTTTTGAAAAGGAATTTCCTGTGTACTCCTCCAAAGCTTATTAGCCACTATCTCCTTTCCTGTGTTTATTATGCTTTATCTTGTAGGGAACTCACCAGCCACTCTGAACTAAACTGTTTCAAAAGTCTGTTGTTTTAAGGGTATTAGATTGACATGTAGCATATGATATGACAAAAAAAACAAGATGTTTACATCAGTTATGATAGGTGGTGGGGAGAAGTGGGTCAAACTTTGACATGACGGAAACGTGTGTTCATTTCTGCCTGATGTTTTTATAAAGCTGAATAGAGTATTAACCTGAAGCAAAATATCCGAGGTTAACTCAAATAGTTTCTATGAATTTAGTATATAGGCTAGTCCCATAGCACTTAATTATAATATGATTTTCTTTTACTATTTTCCCTCTGATATGTGTGACGTTACTGTCGCCTGTGTTCACTCATTTGGTCACACATTTACTTGAACTTAGTGAGCAGACTAGATATTCTGAATTCTGAACTTCTTTGTGCACTGAGGGTAGTTTCAGTTCTTTAATTTCTCACTTTTGCTCTTCTACAGCTGCAGAACTAGTCAGTTAATACCAACACAGACTCCCAACACAAGCCTCCCCTGAGCTCAAACCACAAAACAGATGTTCCATAATATTGAACCTGTAACTGTGTTTGTTCTAATAATGTTCAAGTATTTCAGTAAAATCTTTACATAAATGAGGCACAGATTGGAAAATTCTTGTCTTGTAGAATATTTAGAATGACACTTTGTCTGATAAGTGATACTGATGATATGTTCTGTGTCTTTTCTTTGTTGTTGTTATCCCCCCAATAATTCCCCTTTGATTAATAGCGTATTCTCATTTTGAGAACAGAGAAATCTTTATTATAAATATAAAAATACTTACTGTCTTAATTTCTTGAACTTTTTATCACATTATATTTGAACAAAAACAGATTTAAACATACACATTTATTTAAGTTGACATAAATATCTGGTGTTATGTTATCTGATGTGCAATTGATGAAAAGAGATCTTTAGCGATATTGGCAGAAATATTGGTGCATCTCATTAAAAAAAAAAATCTTTTATTGAGTCTTTTAATGTCACAACACAGTGGATATGTGACTCTGATTTGATATGGAACAAATAATTACCTTTCAGTACATATCACTATCAGTAGAAAGACAGAAGGAGACAGTACAGACACAAAGATTATTAGAAAAAGACTAAATGTGGTGCTTTTTCTTGTCTAAATTCTCAGGTGGTTGAAAATACCTTAAATAATAAGAACACTCTGGGATTAATTAAAAAAAAACAAAAAAAAACAACAACTACAACTTAAAAACAAGACTAGAACATTCCATGCTTATAGTCTCAGACTGTTTCTAAAACAAAATAACTAGTTTGTTCTGCAGATTACATGTTATTAAAAGCTCAAATTGTAGTGTGTTTCTTTTTATACTTGGATCAAACACTTTTTTTCTCTAATAGCTGCTCAGATCAAGACCATGGTGAACCAGCTGGGGACCACACAGGACAATAGTGAACTTCAGGACCGACTGTAAGTATTAAATCCAACTTGTAACTTATACCGCTCAAACGCTCAAGCACATGGACACTGTTAGTCACTGTTGTGTCATTACTGGTCATAACGGGAACTGGATTTCACTAATGTCTTTTCACCATAACCGGCACAATACTCTGCTGCATCTGCAGATTTTTCATTTGAGAGATATTTCACAAGTTACAAAACCCCTTATTTGTCAGAGCTAAAACAAATAGGACACCTACTGCCTTGAGCTCAAAGTTTCACACTGATAAAACAGGATTACTATCTAAAAGACAAGAACATTATTTACACTTTCAGTATGTAAATTGTGTATGGAACTGAAAGTCATGACAGTTAGAATTGTGAAATGTTTGTGAGAACTGAAGCAGCTGACTGTTAAAACTAAATGTGGACATCTGTCACATAAACAACCATAAGAAGCTCTAAATTAAAAAAAAAAAAAAAGAGCATGAAAGGTAAATTATGAAAACTATCAAAAAGCTGAATAAAAGTATAGTAGCTTGTTTAGCTGGAAGTATGTGGAAGCATCAAACTGAGTCTTGAATTTTGAAGGAAAAATACCTTAAAAAGCTGTATTACATATAAGGCAGATATTCTCCTTTAAGAGCTAAACATTTTGACTGTATTATTTATTTTTATGAGATAATGTGTACAAATTGACTGCAGAACATTTCCGTCCCACTATGCATTTCTCTGCGTTTGCTGTATCTGGAGTGGTCGTCTCTGTGTGACATTTTACAGTAACACGTTACTTGTCTTCACAGGCAGCAGATACAACACTACACCAACCAACTGGCAAAAGAAACCAACAAGCACCTGAAGGAGCTGGGTTCAATCCCCTTGCCCATATCACCCTCAGAGCAGGTAAGAGCAGCTCAGTGTTTCCATCTGTAGGCTTTATTTTGACATGTTTTGTACAGTACAGTCTAATGTAGTCCTCCATATTTTCATAATAAACCAGGCGGCTGATGCACCTCTTTCCACACATTTGAAACAAGTACAACACCATTTTCATTGTTAATATGGAGGTTTATCTTTAGCCCAGATGAATAGTGAACACACACACTGTTTTGTAGTTTCAGTTTCAGGCTAAACCAAAGAAGCGTAAACCTATCAAGGTCCATAACACTGTGGTTAAAACTGTAGTACCAAACCTGTGCCAAAAAGGGGAATAAATCCAGTTAAGACGTCACTGTTTGTAGGTCCACTTCAGTTCATTCCTGTATGTTCAATCTGCTTCAGTCCATAAAACACATCCATTTGTCATTAAACCACTTCACATGGAATGATAAAGAGCAGACGAAGTGCCTGAAGTTGATAAATAAAATCTTAATCAATCCTCTGATATGGAATAAAGCTCTTATTAAATGTTTCACATCTTCACTCTTTAGTTTGTCAACCCTTTATCAGTTCTGTTCAGTTCACCTGAAGGTGAAGTGAGTAATGATTTATGTCAATAAACAGGTGAAGCGTGAAGCTGAAGCATACCGCTGTAAATGGAACAGGATATTAAACAGTATTTAAGACACAGACTAATGCAGGATGAAACTAACAATGGGAAAGCACACATAATCACTTAATTGAGCTGCTTCTGAACATAAACTGGTGCTTCATTAAAGAGATGTTAAAGTTTACAAGCACCCAGGCTCTGTTGATGTCGCTGTTTAGACCCAGAATTGAGTTTTACAACACCATGACACCAGATTTAACTGTATGAGTGAAGACCAAAGCTTATCTGAGTCATTGAAATGTTGCCGTTATCACTGATGTAAGCTATACTGACAGCTTACTTGTTAGCTTAATAATGGAGTTAGCATATGCCTTTAAACAACTGTCTCCATCACAACACAGACTCCTGTTAAAACTTGACCTGAACACAGGAGCACATATTGAGAATGACATAGAATGACATTGATCCCAGTGTCAACACTTTCACGCTCATTTAGCGGCTTAGTTTTGTTTAGAAGCTTAGAGACAGTAGGTCACACCAAACCTCTTCTGTGTTTAAAGTAAACACAATGACATGCTACTTCAGTGTTAACTAAAGTTTAAAAGACTGAATATTAACAAGTTACTGTAAACTGAAATGGTAAACTGTAATGAAGACCATGTACTGTATGAGACAAGTGCTGTTGATATGGAATATGCCCGTGCTGGTCTTGAACCCATGTGTGTCTCTAAAAACCAGAGGCAGCAGAAGATCCAAAGAGACCGGCTGATGAACGATTTCTCAGCCGTTCTCAACAACTTCCAAGCCGTCCAGAGGAGAGCAGCAGAGAAGGAGAAGGAGTCGGTAGCCCGAGCAAGAGCTGGATCCCGCCTGTCGGTAAGTAAAAGGGTAATTCACCATGGAAATAACAGCTCTAATAACAGCAGAACAGTAATTCACATTTGGCAAGTGTTGGTGTTCTGCATTTTGTGAACATGACATTTAGACTAATTGGTTGTTTTTCTTTCTCTTTCAGGCTGAAGACAGCTCTCGGGATGAAAAGCTTGTTTCTTTTGATAGGTAACCACAGTCATTTATCCACGTTTTACTTGCGTCAGGGAATTTGTGAGAAAGCAATTGCAGTACAAGTTTTAGCATCGGAAAAAGTCTTAATGATGAACAATCTGCACAAAAATACACAGCAGTCTAATCTGTCATGACCAGTCTTACTTGCGTACTCACTGTTTAGTATAGATCCTTCTATTCTTTCAGTCCTAGAACATTGGAGAAATGGAAAAACAGATCACAGATGTTTTGGGAGTCAGATTTAGGCAGCTGATTTCTTTTTCTTCACAACTGTCAAATGAACAGAGCATACCTAAGGTTATGTAATGGATATAAACACACCAGTTTTGTGAAATATCATAATGTCATCTGTCACATCAGATGAATAAATGAAAAAAAACCCCTCATTCCCACCTGGATTTAACTGAGCCAGTAGTTCAGATCCTTCCATTGTATAAATGCTGCAGTGATTGATATCTCTTGGTTCTTTAACTGATGCAATGAGTAGATTTTCATTTCTTAAACAACCATCAGTTTGATCAAGAACAAAAAGATTGGTCTGTGTTTCGGTAGAAAATGGTCATATGGTGTGATTCTGATGCTGTTCCAGAGTGATGAAGCGATTACCCATCATTCCAAGCTTTTAGAGTCCAATCCTGTGGGGGCAGTGTTTTGATCTGGGGTTGATTCAGTTGGTCCAGTCTAGATTCATAATGTTATGTGTCCAAACACATGTTGTGACATTGCAGAATCTTATGGCAAATGTAAGACTTAATCAAAGCTAAATGCTAAATACTAGCACGTTGGACTGTTTTTGGCCTGTCTGTATATTGTAATTGCCCAAGTTATATTTTTGGCCAAATTGTGATATCTGCCTAACTTTATTTTCCTAAAACTGCTTCTCCATTTTGCATCACTAGCTATGACCTGAAAAAAAGATGACATGGACAAGGCTATACACATATAAGGCTAACAATATACTGTTGCTTATATTGTTATGTTGCAAATCATGATGTCTGCGACTGTATTCTCTGTTCTTTATGTATTTTTGCTTTATTTCACACAGCAGTGATGTAGGCTGAATTAATATGACACAGAATGAGATGGTTCTGAGCAGGTTTTTTTTTTTTATGTGGAAATTTCTGAATGTGCTGAAGTGTTGTGTAGATATTTTAAACCATGTATTTATTGACTTACTCTAATGTGATGTAATATTCCACACAATATATCATCACTGGTGTACTAAATAGATATAATTATTGATCATGTCTATAGATGGGAAACGGCGACATGTCTCTATCACAATCTGACGTTTATTCCTTAATGGCCTGATGTTTTTGTTTTATGACTGAGGATAATGTTATTCAGTAAATTTGTAGAATGTAATATAATCAAAGTTTATGTCAGTCCAGTTACATATGAGAATGAGGGGCTGATATTTGCCCTGTCTGTGTATTTCAGCTGTACATGTGTGGTTTGACACGTTCTTCTGTTTGTTTAAAGCCAAGAGGAGTGGGGGCAGATGACCACTCAGACAGAGGACGTGGCCATCACAGAGGAGGACCTGGAGCTCATCAAAGAGAGAGAGACCAACATCCGGCAGCTAGAGGTCAGTCTGCGTTACATCTGGACTGTGTGATTATAGACAGTGGAAGGAGAGTTAATCAGGCAAAACTGGGTAGTGTTTATAAAAACTAACTAAACTGTGACTAAAGCTGGACCCACACCTTATGTACCTGTGTTTACAGAATTGTACCATTTACATGTATTTTATGCACTATTCTATTTTTTACACTTGATATTCTGTGGACAGGGAAACAACTATTCCATTGCACTGGGAACATGTTTCCTCATTGTGTATGTTACAATAAACACTTTGAATCCTGAATTTAAAGACCATTTGAAACCATCTCATCACAACAGGAGGCTCTAGTGGAGTTACACTAAATATAAAGTATGTAAATATAAGACTTAAACCATCCATCCATCGTCTGAAGTGCTTTATCGTTAAGAGGGTTGCAGGGGTGCTGGAGCCTATCGCAGCCACCTATGGGCAAAGGTAGGGTACATCCTGGACGTGTTAAGCTTAAACCAGTGATGTCAAAATCATCTTGGTTCAGGGGCCATATACAGGCCAATTTAATCTCAAGTGGGCCAAACCAGTGAAATGACAGTATAATAATCTATAAGTGATGATAACTCCCAATTTTTCACTTTGTTTTCATGCAAAAAAACTTAAGATAGAATTTTGAAAATGTTTATATTCATCGACTATCCTATCACAAAAAAATATGAATAACCTGAACAACCTGAAGGTTTTTAAGAAAAATAAATGCAATTTTAATAATATTATGCCTCAACTTATCATTTACGACTCCACATAAAAACTTACAGATTATAGTTGATCTGCAAATGCACAGAATATTTAGTAACAGGCAGAATTTCGTTCAAATTATTTGAGTTCGGAACTGAAATGAATTTGACAGTCATTGTCAAAATTAACCGGGAGGCCACATTGTAAGCATTGGTATTCCAGTTTCGGCCCTCGGACCATATGTTTGACACCCATACCACTCCTCAGCTGTGATCCAGCTCCATGTCCTGAGATGAAACCCTGCTGTGGCTGAATTGAATCTTATTGTGTTTTCAGTCTGACATCTTGGACGTGAACCAGATCTTCAAAGACCTTGCAGTGATGATCCATGATCAGGGGGAGATGATTGGTGAGTAGAACTGAGGTTCTGCTGTCCTGTTACGATCAGAACCGGGCACTTCCTTTTTATTAACTCACTCCTGCAGCCTTTGAGCTCACATCGGGCATCTGTGACTGTACAACACAACAGTGAAACCCTGTTCTGTTTGTGTTTTATCTGTACTGTCTGACATATGGCAATTCCACTCTGTTGTAAATATATAGTATTCATTAGAGTTGTATTACTTTATTATTATTATTATTTTGTATTGTTTGTCTTTTACATATCTTTATGCATGCACAATTTTTCTTGCACTTTATTTTGTCGCTGCTTTGACCATTGAATTTCCCCAATGTGGGATCAATAAAGTCTCTCATCTAATTGAATGGAATTCACAGGGTTTGAACAGGTGCTTAAAATCCATTTCATTGTTGTCTTTTCAAGTCGGAAAAGTGTTTTACAGTGCTTGCAATTATCACTCTTTGATGTGGTTTATTTATTTATTTCTCATATTAACTCTGCCATGTTAGATAGCAAACCAAAGCTACTGACAGAGGTGATACATTTTGAAAAATAAAACTTATTACCAGCTGCTCTCAGTTCAGCTCCAGGTACATTTTTATATGAACCTTTGGCACGGTGCAAGTGTTTGTTTTGGATAAAACTTTGTGTTCTCTTTTATTTTTCTAAACTTTTTGCTATTATGTAACATAATTTTAGATGTTTATAGCAATACAATGCATATCATTGTGATTAAAAAGAAAATGGTCATAAGTATATATATTCCTGTAGATATGTATTTGACCTCAGCGATAGGGTGCTGTACAGGAAAAATGTGAAAATAACCCTCAAATGTGCTCGAATTTGATTTTGAAAATGTGTACGAACCCCGATTCTGATCTAATCTTAACTCACAGACTCCTTCAGGTTTGTGGATATGGTCGACCTCACACTAGCTGTGAGGCAGAAGTGCTAACCACTGTGCAACATAAACATACTGTTCCTGTTTTTTTGTCCCAGCCCTTTGTAAGTGCTCATTTCCTGTTAGTTTCCATCTGACTCAGCTCTTTTGTTTGTACCGTTCTACAGATAGCATTGAGGCCAACGTGGAAAATGCCGAGGTTCATGTAGAACGAGGGACGGAGCAGCTTCAGAGAGCCGCCTACTACCAGGTGAGTCTGCACCTCTGACCTCTAGGATTCAGGACGTCAATGTCAGTCACATGATTAACTCTCCACTGTCTATTATCTTTAATGCAGCAAAAGTCCCGTAAGAAGATGTGCATCCTCGCTATGATTTGCTCCATCGCCCTCGTCATAGTCAGCATCATCATCTGGCAGGCGGCTAAGTGAATTTACCGTCACATTTTGTCACTACTATATTTTACCCTGCCCCCCTCCCACCTGCGAGAACCCATTTGGAATCACAAGAGGAGGAAAACATCTGAAGAGGTTGATCACCTCACCCTGCAGACGATCTATACTATTGTGCGTGATCAGACCTGTTTTTGATAATGATGACAAACATATTTATACTATATTGAAGGAGAGGATGGAGCACTGAGGTGGTGAGGCAGAGTAATTTAAGATCAGAGATTCCTTAATTTTGCTTCATTCATTCATTTCTTGTCTTATTTACTGCACTAACACAAGCTGTCACTGTATTTCCAATGTCAAACGTATTCAGGAATGATTTCAGAACAGGACTTTTTTGGTTGTATCTGGTTGATCTGGGTTGTAAATTGTTGTTTTGTTAACTTGTGGCACCTCCTGATGTAAATTGTGTGCAGTGCCACGGTTTGCCGATGTAGGTGTGCTGTTCCGGTGGCTCCTGTCGTCACGGCAACGCACCCGCGTGACCTGTATAACTCCTGGTGATGATGGAAGTCGAAGATGTAATATACATGTACAATGAAAGCTATAACAGACTACCAATATGAATTAACTGTTTGTAAATACTACAATGTGCTGCGTTATATTCTGCTGAGAACTTCATGAATGAAAAAAAAATTTCAAAATGCAACTCCAGTCTTCAAACATTTTTTAAATTGATTTATATGACTCCTGTCAATATACGAAATAAATGTCTTGAACACTTTTGCTCTTGTGGACGTGTGTTTGCACAAATACAGCCTGTTCACATCCTTTTTTTTTTTTTTTCCTCAGAGAAATGCCAACGTTCACCTTTAGCTGAAGCTAAAATAAGACCTGAATGAATCACTTTAAACACTTTTTTCTTTTATTCCCAAGAGCCCCCTTTTTTTGCATTCATTAAAGAAAAACAGCCAAGTACTATGAATACAACATTCTGCTCCTATAATGTAAAGGTTGAGTGTGTGCTAAAATCAAAAATGAATAGTTCCACCATCCCATTTTTAACTCATGGCAACTGAATAAAATTATTATAGAAAAGAAATATTAGTTAGGACAAGGGGGGGCAGAGGGGCTGTGACTTTCCTAAAGTCCACAATCATCTCCACTGTCTTCTGCACATTCAGCTGCAGGTTGTTGTGGTCGCACCAGGACCATGAATTAGATTGAATAGGGGGAAATTACTATTTTTTCTTCACTAGGCCTAAGGTATTTTTAACCACCACTTAAAAACCGATTGAACAAATACAAGTTGATTCACTTAAGTTCTTCCAATTCAATTTTTCATAGCATTTAAGTAGAACTTGTTGAAAATATGAATACAGTCATCAAGCTGGCCAGTTTTTTGCCCACAGGTACCATGCTTGACACCCCTGGTTTAGCCCAGTCAACCTTGGGGTCGCCTGGAGTTCAAATGGGGTTGTCTGAAATTTCCAGAAATTTAATAAAAAAAACAAAAAAAAAGAAACGTTCAAATAAAAAATACACATTGAGTTGACAGACACAATCCATAAAAGACACAACAAACTGTGAAGCTGAAACTGAATCACTGTGGTACTGTTTATCTGTCACATGTTCACTGTGGTCAGTTTCAGATGCTGCAGCTCTTTCATAATTTTTCGAGTTACTGTTTGTTTAGTATTAATCATCAGGCTTGTAAATCCAAGCTGAACTGACATTCCCTGAACCAAGGAAAATAAAATTCTCACTTTGTGCAGTAACCTGGCTTTTCTGCCTTCGTCCATAATAATATACATTACACAGACTAAATGTTATCTAAAATGATTTGTAATATAGTATAGAAAACTATTACATGACCAAAAACAAACACATTTTAGCAAAAAAAAATCTGTTTTGGATGTCTTGGGTCATCAAAAATTTGTGATATTAATGGGATCATGAGCCAAAAAAAAAAGAAAAGGTCTGGGGGGGGGGGGGGGGGGGGGGGGGGGGGGGGGGGGGGGGGGGGGGGGG
>JAPSES010109591.1:0-17944 GCA_029822895.1 Maxillicosta whitleyi | reverse complement strand
TGTGTGTGTGTGTTACCCCAACTCATCGTCGCTGGCTGCAGCTCATTGCCCTGCAGTAATATCAGGCCTTGCAGACACCTGAGACCAGTGGTGTGGGCCCTTAGAGGAGGCAACCGCCTGGCAACTGGCCCTGATTGCTTTCTTCACTCTCCGGAACTCCACTCTGTAGATGCCATTAACCAGCTCCACGCAGTGTGGTCCCAACTCGACCGTGTTAACTCTGTACACAAAGAGTTGTTTACAAACACACACACACATACATACACACAGCTGAACCTCATGAGTTAACTGCAAACCCACTAAAACCAGCACCACCTGCACCTACCTCTTCCATCATGTCTCCTGGCGGGAGAAGAGCTTTTCCTCATGAATAGCATGGGGCAAGGGTGACATCTAGTGGCCAAATTTGACCCCTGCAAAACAGACATGTCAAAGGGAAACGGAAGATGCAGTCTTGTTATTATTAGCCATACAATTATTGTGTAGTATTACATATTTTTGACATATAATATAATCTGAAAAGTAACAATTGTCTTTATCTTTAGAAATAGGCTGTATTACTAAATTTGGTAAAGGTAGATGTACTGAAATATACCTGAAAAATAATTTTTAATTTTTTTTTTGTTGTTGTTGTTGTTTTGTTTGTTTGGGGGTTTTTGTTTGTTTGGTTTTTTTTTTGTTTTTTTTTTTGGGGGGGGGGGTTGTTTTTTTTTTTTTTGTTTTTTTTTTTGTTAGTGACACATCTGCCAGTGAGAAAATTGCAACACCATCTGACATGAACAGATCAATAATGTGGAAAAGACCCTTCCACTCCTGTTTGAAAAAGCAGAGTACTCAGAGTAAAAGTAATACCACAGTTTGCAAATACTGCTGTATGAGTTAGTAAAAACATTTTCTACAAAATAACCAGAGTGTAACTGTGAGCAAATGAATGGATCAATAACGTAAAGGGCTTTGGGTGCTTTGAAAAGCACTATAGAAATCAAATCCATTATTATTTAAAAAAAAAAAAAAAAAGTGCTTTAAAAGTAAAAGTACTCTGTCTGCAGGATGCTTCTTGTATTGATGAAAGTGTAGTATCGTACAATAGTATAATATTGTACAGTGTGTACAACAAACAAGCACATTTAATGTCTGTGTGGAGTAACACCTTAGGTAGTTCAATACTGCACAGAGGTCAAACAGAAAAACCACTGCTGGGATTCATTCATATTCAGTGTTTTTACTCAATATAATAAAAACTATTCCATTGACCTATTAGGTCAGTTTAGTAATAATAAGCTAGTATACTTCAGACATCATTGATCAGTGGCTTCCCAAAGTTTTGCAGACCCAAAAAAAACCTATGTTATGTCTCCTCAGGAAAAAAAAATTGCATCATGAATTGCAAGAATGTTAACAATTTGTATTGACTTCTACTGTCAGAACAATGTTATATAAAATACACTTTGTTGAAAATCAGGGATAGAAAGTTATGTTAGTAAGATAGCATCACACCAACTAAGTGACAGAAACAAAGTAAACAAAGAAACACTGCAATAATGATTGATTTATGCACTAAAACAAATCACTGTCTGAGAGCCCCTGGTTTATACAGCTACATCTTTTACATTGCTTTCATCTTGCAACTTTCAGATCATTTATTGCTTGTTACATTGTTTTTGTCTGGTATCTTTCACGTTGTTTTCTGCATTCACATCTTTTTTTGTCTTATTACATCAATTTTGTCTAAATGTATTGTTTTCTGGCTCTTATATCTTTTACAACCGAGGCCTCTCCGCTACATTTCCCATGTTCTTAGTGAGTCTTCCAGAGATGCACTCTTGTTCTATTTGCATTCTGAAAATGCATAAACATTCTGTCATGTGTTTCATAATGCACCCAGTCAGTCTCAGTGTTAGAGCTAATAAATGTAAGTGTTATTAATATTTATTGTCCGATAAAAGGTTCTCTGTCAATGTTTCACTGGTTGGATTCATTTCTGTGTTGTATCCATGTATACATTGTATTTCTAGCAAAAAAGTGATTGATAAACTCAATATGGTAGATACAGTCCATGTATATTTTTAAGAGTAGACACATTTTATCTGGGGTGGGGGTAGAGATGAGATCATGGCTAATTGGCAGATCGACTTAAACTTAATTAATCAACTTCACAAAGTAGTTCAAATGTGTACCCACAAGGCTATATTCATACTTTCATACTGCAGGAAAAAGTAGTGCTTTCCACTTATACGTGTAGTCAAAGTGTAAATTTATGTAAATTACATAAAATGTGAAGTTTTCAGTTTGGATTCAGGCCACTTTTTTTAACCATCAGATCAGAATTCATTAAAGTTTGGTTTTTTGTTGTTGTTTTTTTTTTTGTTTTTTTGTTTGTTTGTTTTTTTTTTTGGGTTTTTTTTTTTTTTTTTTTGTGACTTTAAAGTACCTCCCATCCTGTAAAGTCACTTAAACACAACAAATACTGGGGGGTAGCAGTGAAATTAATCCAAAACATTACATATAGTAATAAGATAATGATACAGACCATTTTACTGCACAATAGAAATGTATAGTACTTAGACATGTTTGCTTAAGATGTTTAACTTGTAAGAGAGTATTTTCACTGGAAGTAGTAGTACTTTTACTGAAAGGAATGAGCTGAATGAATATTACCCCTTGTGGCCCAATTCAGGACTGTGTTCATTCAACAATCTGTTACTGGCCACATAAAAAATTCATAATTAATTAAATTAATAAAAATATTAGACCATCCTTTGTTTTCTTCAACTTCTTGTTCATTTTAATGTTTGCTACAACTAAAGCTACATTTTTTGGACAAATATAATGATAACAACAACAGTTTAATCATAAAACTTTAATTTAAGAGCAGACAACTAGCCATTTCCCTTGATAATAACCAAAATCCTTTCAGTTCTTCCATCAATATCTAGCCTATGTCATTGTACTGATAAAAACAATGCTTTTAGACATTCCATGTTTTATTTCCTGTTTATTTAGTCACGTGATGCACACAGGAGTTAGTAATTGATTGCATAACTTGTTTTTGATTACTTTTGATAGTCTAATTATTTTTCCACAATTGTATAAACAAACACAAAATCTCATGAGAAAAAAGCCTGAGTTAAAGTAATATAAGTCACATGGATTGTGATGCGACTGCTCAGACTAAGTTCACAATTTAAAAGATCTGATCTGATCCAGGGTGACACAGGGAGGCGGCCTGGATCAGAATTGAAAAAAATCAGATTCAGTGTAAAGATGACATTTTGGCCTCTATTATGGGCTGTTTTCTTGCAGTATGAACGTTGCTTTAGATGGTTGTGTATACAACTACACTTCAGTTCTTGCAAACCAAACATGCATTGGCATTGCTTGTTGTAAGACATAACTCTTAACTGGTTCAGGTAAGAAAACTGAAACCTTAAGCATGTGAGTCAGTCCAGAGAAGGAACACCTTATCTTATCTCACGTTGCTATATGTAAATTTCTCATGTCCTTGTCTGTTAGTGTCACGTGTCTCACCTTACACAGGAGTCACAGCCACATATCATGTCCTTAAAAATACTATACGAACTGTCATTAACAAAACAGGAAGAGTGACACAAACCCGCTGGCATTTGAGGAAGTCTCAAAAACTCCTCTAGCCAGCAGGGAAAAAAATATAAATTATTTATTTATTTTATTTTATTTATTTATTTTTTTATGCTACGAAAATTAGCTAAGTTCTTCCGGTCATTTTAGCTAAACTTATTTTTGTCGTTTCAGATAGGATTTTTTTTTTTTTACCCGGCTTCGTTAGATAAGTTTGTCAGGATTCCAGCAATGCCTCCATAGCCGAGAAAAGTGTTGTGAGTTGATCTGTATGACATTAAACGTGTCGTCTGTGTGTTTAATTTGACACTTTTCTCACGCTTGTCTGTATGTCTTGAACGTGAGCCAATACTTACACGCGCGTGAGCCTGGGACCGGGGCTAGGTTCAGTCTGGAGGAAGAGGGGACGAACTCATTCTCCAAAGAGGGAGGTGCTTTAAAGCCCCAGCCTGTAGAACCACGACTGAGGACTGTACTTTGAAAACATTAACATTTATGAGTGACTGGTAGTGAAATGAAACACGAGAAAAAGGAGATAAACAGTGGAAGTAAGCTAGCGGTGGGGCTTGTTGTGGGACATCTGTTACCCATAACCTAGAGCTGCCCACCGGTGTAAGACATTGGACTCGTCCCGGTAGGAAATCAGAGTTCGGTTCTCACCTGTGTCAGGTATTTCTTCATAATTTGTTTTGCGTGTTTTATGTAGTTAATGTATGGATTTAACACGTTTATGTGCAATTACGGGAAGTTTAGTGTGTAAAGCACTGCAGCAGATAGAGTCTTCCTGTCTTATGTGGCTTTATATGTAAGATTCATTTATCAAGCTTTGAAGTGTCATAACTGTTTTACTGTGTTGTTGGATTATTACCCACCATAACATGAGATAATATGTGTAGTTAACAAATCACAGCTTAAAACAACTGTCTTAGTTCATAAATGTAGTATGTGTTACAGCATTTTTTTTTTTTTTAAATCTAAATTAATATGTCTTACACATCATCCTAACACATTTAGTAAATTATCTTACACTATCAGGGGTAATTGTTCCAAATTGAATGTTCTTTTCTGTCTCCCAATGCTTAATCATTACCCTCAGGTCTTTTTTTCATCTCTCAATACAACAGGCCCAAATGCTCTACAATGGACCAGGCTCATCCTGGCCAGAACTCAGCTTCAGACCTGTTGGAAGCAGACAGTGAGGAGGTCCGGATGAGAGCGGACTTCTTCAGGAAGCTTGGCTATTCCTCAGGAGAGGTCAAAGCTGCTCTGAAGAAGCTGGGTTTAGGCACAGATACTAATTCAGTGCTGGGGGAGCTGGTCCGGAATAGGGCCACCACAGGATCATGTGTTTTGAGTTCAGGTGACAGTGATGAGAGAAGCCCGAGCTGGAAAGTCCCTCTGCTGCCACCCAGTTGGACCATGGGACCTTGCAGAACAATACCGCAACTAGTGGAGAAGAATGCTACAGATGAAGAGTTAAGACCAGTTGTCATTGACGGAAGCAATGTTGCCATGAGGTAACCTTAATAACATATGTCTTCAGTTAATGTCAGTGTGAATTATGGTTAAATAACCAAAGTTGTCATATAACACCTGTAAAATTACAGGTTTGTGATTGCCAACACTTAGGCTATAGTTACGCTGTTGTTCAACTCTAACCCTGAAACACTGTGTTGTCACTTGACTTTTTTTAAGGGCGTTCACCACCCTGTCTGTGCATGTTTTTGTCTGATACAATATGCAAATCCTAGACACACACAAAAAATTCTTCACCTCTCTAAAGGCATGGCGTGTGATACCTTAAGCACACATCGGATAGCACCCTGAAGGAGGGTTCAGTCAGACATGCAGCACCTTAAGATATATGGTGTTAACAGACAAACTTGAGGTTTTTCAGTTCCATTCCTTTCAGCTAATTTGTAGTCATCTTATAAGGCATGTACATGCATCTGCTTCTTTACAGTCATGGCAACAAGGAAGTCTTCTCCTGTCGAGGCATTCAGTTGGCAGTGAACTTTTTCCTGGACAGAGGTCATAACACAGTTACTGTGTTTGTTCCCTCTTGGCGCAAAGAGCAAGCCAGACCTGATGCCCCTATAACAGGTAAGAATACAAATGTGCAATCAAGCAGACAGATGGTTCTCATTAAAAAAGCTGCACAAACCATGCCACATGCACCAGTTGTCATAGAATGTGTGCATGGTGACAAAACCTGAATGTCAACTAAGTCTCTAATTTAAACGCAATAGTGATTTTTAATTGGAGCAGTAGTCAGAATGTCATCAAGTCTTTAGAACAGGGTTCCCATGAGGTCTTAAAAAGTCTTCAATTTACAAACCTGCATTTAATACCTTGAAAAAATCTTTAAAAGGTATTAAATTTGATATGGTATGTCTTAAATTATATTGCCATAAACTTGTTTACTGTACTGTGTTTAAATGTCTGGGAATTTATATTGAAATTACGAACCAATTGCTGCTAATTTTGCAGCACTCAGTGAGAAATGATCATGGAATATTCAGCCTAACACATGTGCAGTGGTTAGTAAAGTGTGTGTGACCCAAGAAAGCTGACTTTGGGAAAAGCAAGCATGAGGAAGTGCAACTTTTCTAATGCTTGGTTGGAGAAAAGATCTTTCTCGGCATAGTTAGTACAAGTTTTCTTAAATTCTAGGAGCCACATATTTTTGTCAATGTGGCCATAAAATGGGTATTTACATTCTGTTTTTAGTCTGAAAAAAGTCTTAAAATGACTTTAATTTAACCTGTAGGGACCTTGTTAGAAGTCCAAACAAATGTGGACATTCATTAAAATGGACAGGATTGTTAAGTTAATAAAGATTAGTCATGTAAAAGGTTGATTCATCTTGCAGTATGTAGTTTGGATCAGCAAATTTCATCCAGAGACACCTAAAGGTTCAATATGTATTATTTAGTGAAATCTAGTGGCAGACTCTAAATTCATTCTCATCCTCAACTACAGTGGCTGCAAAAACACAGAAGCCCTTGTCTCTGCCAGGGCTTGTTTTGGCACTCTAAGCTTGGTAAATAAGAGTATAAAAGGTGACGGTAGTGAACCCTAATGCTGGTTATAAAATGAGGGAAAAGAAGGAAATTAAAGTCTATTCTGAGCATCTGTAGGAACATGATCACTCAGTACATTTCTCATTTTCATAAAATTATACACCCATGAAAACATAATTACGAATATCATATTCTATTAGCTAGATTAACTAGATCCACATAAATCTCCCTAAATCACACAGGACATTTTATTGCTGATCTTCACAGTTAGATGGGTCTTAGATGTTAATGGGTTTTATGTAGTTTTGAGTCTCAAAAGTTGGGGGAAGTCAAGTACCTGAACATACTTTGGACTACCAAAACCAATAAGAAGGCTGATTGTTTTTAAAAATGTTCATCTGCTGTATCAGCTGATAGTTTAAATTATAGATTAGCTCTGTTGGACAGAAAACATCCACATTAAAACCACAAATCACATCCGTTTTCTGTACAGTTTGTGTTGCCGATAGCTGTGAAAACAACAGTGCTTCAAGTGTTTATCACTTTTTTAATGGTTCTCATCCCTTCTAGTCAGTTGCTGATGTTTTGATCAATGGCCCATGGTGTTAGTTTTTTTCACCATGAAAGACAGATAGAGTGACTCACTAGTCCCTCTAGTGGTCACATAAATCCATCAGACTGCCGGTGGGAATATATTGAGCTCATATTTCTAAGATCCAATACAATGGTGTCTTTGGCAGAATTTCAGGGCACTTTACTCTAAACACTCTAATGACGAGTCCAGGTATTTGTTTAATACTTTAAAGTATGAATATTACATGTAGCCACTTTAAAAGAAATAGTGCATTTGAATTTGTAAAATCCTGTGTAACAAGTGGCTCCAGGCACAACAAACCCCACCCCTCACATGTATTGTAGCTTATATTGGCTCAGATCCAGCTGATATAATCATGTCAGCATACCATTATTCATGCCATTCATACCATATTCATGCTTTTAATTCATGTAAGTAAAGAGAGAAAAAAAAAAAGATTAAAAAAAAAATCATAACATTTTTTAGCTTTGACCTACTTTTCCCAAAATGTAACCGCATTTATTTGGGTAACTGGTAATCTATAAACCCAACTTGGTATGAATTCAACTAATAGTTTTGCTGCTGAATTACTGAAAACTCAGTAATATTTTTTTTTTTTGGAAATACCATCTTTGGGAGAGTGGAGTGAATGTCATCATATATAGCAAAAATGGCATCAGTCATTTGCGGTTCTACTGCTTCAATCAGATGACTCCCAGTCTAGTCTGTCTAATGAGATTTCCACTGATAACAGTAATAATCAGATGTTAAACTGCTGCTGTTCACCCCTATGTCTGTGATTCATTCCCACAAAAGCTCTGAAGCAATGAGATAATATTTCAGTCTAATCACTGAGACAAAACTACTGAACCAGTGCCAAAGGCGGGGGCTACACCGTTGAGATCATGAAACCGATAGCTTAGCCGAGTGTGTTCATGAAGGCATAACATCTTCAAAATGTTTGCATACATGTGGTGGTTTATTTGGTCATATGTGTGTTCTTCTCACCAGCAGCAAAACACAAAGAAAGGTGGGAGTGATAAACATTTTTAAATATCAGGAGTGTCTCATCACCTTATCAGACTATCTACCCACTTCACATCTGATAATTTCACCAACAAAGACAACTGGGATGGGTCGTTCTTTTCACACTGATGCATCATGTCCATGTGTCTTGGTGATTTAGTAACTTGGCTGCCTGGGTGGAGCAATCCAAAGGTTCTATTTTTGATCCTTGGACAAGGAAGTAAACTAAGCCTGCAGCCGCGAAGGGTAATCCCCATCAGGAAGTACAGCTGTGTTTGTTCTTCCACACCTAGTTCATAGTTACATATATATATATATATATATATATATATATAAAACAAGAGGTTAAGTGCTGACAATCACTCTGACAAACACAAGTACTTCATAATGAAACAGTTCACTGTGTTCAAGGTTTTTATCTTCAAATCAATCGTTGAGCCAAATCGTGTCGTCTGTATTTATGAGCATTTCATGGGTCATTTAATTTGTCCCATAATTTGCATAATAAACACACACACACACATACAGTCTGCATTTTGTGCTTTCATTCATTTATTCATTGAATGACTGGTTAAGTCATATGATGTAATACATAAATAGATGGTTATTTGGTTTGTACAGGTGGTGTGATTTATTCTTTGGTGTAATTTGTTTGCTAATGTTATTGCTTGGGCTTTATGAAATGCTAACTTCATTATCTTTGTATGCTTTGTGGCTTGAACATACAGTCAGGAATAATGTACATGAATGTAATCCAATACAGACGTTACATAAAGCATGATGAAATATATTTGAAAGGAACAGGTTGAGTTTAGCCTCATTGTATTACATCATAGTTAAATATCTGACAGGAGCTTTTTAATGTTTTCACATACACATCGTGTATTATTTTTTGTCCAAAATCTTTGCATACTAATAGACTTAGATATTACTTTCACCAGCATCAGACGTACCTTCATTTAACTTAAAAATATAACATGAGTCAATAGCTTTGCATACTTCAGCCACTGCAGTCTTTCAGGTTTAACCAGGATAAAGAGAGCAGATCAGATTAGTCCAGTTAAAATAATTACACACTGGCATCCAGTCAATTGCAGAATCTGTATTATAAAAGGGAAGTGGACTCTGTGTGTGTCTGTGTCTCAGGCATCTCATAAAATCCAGAAAGAGCTGAATGCTGCAGTTTGGCATACTTGAGTATTTTTTGTCAAGGAAGAGACAAACAGCAAAAACAGAAAGTTGATAGGACCAATATTTTGGGAGATATTAGTAATTTTGGAATACAATAGACTTACAATCAAGTTGCTATGGCTGGAATGAAGTGGGCACTTTAGTGGCGACTGCTGGACAAATGCGGCACAGCATGCATGAATACACAACCAAAGTGCATGCTGGGGGACTGGGATAGTGCCTCTGAAATGTAAAATGAATATACGGAGTCAGCTCCAGAACTTTTATCTGCTGCATTTGTCCTAGACTAACTAGAGAACAGGACACATCTGGACACTGCGTTAGTCTGTTTTGAACCTTTGAAGAAAAGAGGGAGTATGATTAAATTTAATGAAATGTTTTGGTTTAATCCCTTGATTTAAAGCTGAAAGTTCACACTTCAATCACACCTCGATTGCTTTGTTTCAGATCCACTGTGGTGATATATAGAAAATTACAAGATCTTTGTCATAAGTCCAAATACTTAGCCTGATTTTAGATAGATGCCAGATTTTATTTTAATATTTCACTCCACAACATGATGTGAGTTGAACAAATGGAAAACTTGAAGAAAATAACAGTGCCAAAATTAAGAATTTATGTATTTATTATGCAATGTGAAACATAAAATACAAGTACAGCCATGCAGTGTTATCTGTACAGTTATTTAAGTTGTTTTCTCTTTTCAGATCAGCACATCCTAATAGAGCTGGAAAAAAAGAAGTTAGTTGTGTTCACTCCTTCACGCCATGTTGGAGGTAAACGCGTGGTGTGCTATGATGACCGCTTCATTGTCAAGTTGGCGTATGAGTCTGATGGCGTAATCGTATCTAATGACACCTACCGGGACCTCCAAGGAGAAAAACCCGAGTGGAAGAAATGCATCGAGGAGAGGCTGCTTATGTACTCCTTTGTGAATGACAAGTAAGTAATTAGCCCCTTTCTCCGCCTGATCCTGTCACGTTTTATTTTTTTTCCTCCCATGAATTACTGTTTAATGTGGTTCCAAAGAGGATTCTGCAGCAGCGTCTTGAGGGTGTAATCAGGCAGTAATCACATGTAAATGAAGAAGTCACCAGTCATTTCTGTTTTTTAGATTCATGCCTCCAGATGACCCTCTGGGTCGCCATGGCCCCAGCCTTGACAACTTCCTCAGGAGAAACCCTCTGCCTGCAGAGCAGAAGAGACAGCTCTGTCCTTATGGTGAGACCTGGTTCAGACAGAGACGAACCCTCCCGCCCCGGCAGACTTTCACAATGCAAGCAAATTGTTGAACTTTTCATATTTCACACCACAATGACTTGTTTGATTCAAACATTTTTTTGTGTGTGTTTTTATCATTATTTAGTTTTTAAATGAAGCCTTTTGGGGTTTTCTATCAAGGTTTTCACTGCTATCTTAATTCTAACACAATTAGGCACTGTATTTTAAGGCAAATTCAGACGGAAAAAAAGTTAGTTGAGAGAGACATGTCGCTGCTGTTTATGGTTTCACTAAATCAGAGTTTAGAGCTCACAAATGTTCTGTAGCCAGTGTTATTTGTAATTGTTTTGTTTTTATATAGCCGATAAAAATGTTAAGGTTTACTTCAGGACATTACACTTGTTTTTTTTTTCACCTTTTTCTTAATAATATATGTGTGTTTTACTGTGTTCTTTTAGAAATACTGTAATGATAATTTTTAGTCAAATAATGTGAAATCCAATCATCCATTTGACACCTAAACCCTTCAGAAATAATCTGAGCTGCGTAACTGTGGTTTTAATTTAAAGAGAATGTAAAATGTACAGCACCAGGCACATTTACAAAATCACTGTATAGTAATAGTTATGTATGATATATATTTCTAAAGCACACTGGTAAAAAAAAAAAAAAATCTGCTAGAAGCTCTAATTTGTTTAACTTTGTGTTTGACTAGTATTTGTAATTTGCATTTATGCAAACTGTTTATTTTTCATTACTATATAGGTTCACTATAATAACCATGGTGTGTTCATTTTTTTTTTTTTTTACACAGACAAGAAATGCACTTATGGCATCAAATGTAAGTTCTACCATCCAGAGCGAGCAAACCAGTCGTATCTGTCTGTGGCTGATGAATTGAGAGAGAAAGCCCAGATTTCATCACATAAAGAAGAAAGAAGATTATCACCCAGAGCACTGCAGTGTGAACCCGGACCTGTTCCTAACGCCTCTTCCTATCCTCTAGAACCAAATGCAGACCAGCAGAGTTCTTTACATTTCAGTCAGACTAGTGAAAATAGACTGTTGTTCAGGGATGATCCTCCTCGAAGCAGTCAGAATCATATACAGCTTTCTGCACCTGGAGCCCAGAGTCAGCAGGAGTGGGCCGGACTGCACCGTTTGCCCGGTCATTATTATGCCCACAGCTCTCACGAGTGCCTCGATTCTGGCCTCGGGTCTTACGAGAGCCAGTACTCTGAGTGCTCGCATTGCCTCAGCAACTCCCACAGGCCCAGGCCCCAGCAGCAGAGTGCCCTCGCCGGATCCCGACACACGTCAGCGCTTATAGAGAAAAATAATCCGATCCAACCAAGCAGGTGCTGCTCCTATGCGGTTCCCTCTGCAGCTCACCTACAGCCTCAGAAAAACCCACACATGGACTGCAGGGGTCAAAATAAATATGACACTCAGCCTCCTAACATGTTCCCACACAGTATGCCACACCAGCACAGCCTCCCCAACCATGCACAGTACAACGGAAGCCCTCATCACCAGCCAAATTACTGGTCAGATCCCTTTCAGGTTCTGCCCCAGGCCAGGACATCTCACAGTCTGCCCGGCCACGTCAGCAACTCCTGCTGCTCCTATAATGGACATCAGTATCATGCCTGGGGAGGACAACCATCGTCCCCAGCATCAGACTCAAAAAGGCTGGAACTACGCAAGAGACTGCAAGCCATCTTTAACCCACATGAGGTTGAAACTGTCATGGAAATGTTTCCACATCTGACAGATGCTGAAAAACTGGCTGCAGAGATCCTCAACCTAAAGGTTCAGAGGGGCATATTCTGACAGTGTCCACTGACCCCTGCTGCCTCTTTTAAATGATCTTCTTATTTTGACATCAGAGATAAGCTAACGCAATGTTAGAGCAGAGACACTTCTATTTTGTTAACATTTGAGTGACCAGAAAGATGTTTTCCTCTTGTTTTATGTTTTTTTTTCTTTTTTCTGGTGTAATTTACCAGACAGTTTGAAGGTGCATTTTGTACTCTTGTAGAATTATTACATTACTATATGGGTGCTTCTATGACAATGGTACCTAAAAATAGGACAGAGGGGCTAAAAATTCTAACAAGATGAAGAATATTATGAAGTTTTAACCACACATTTTACAAAAATCTGCATGTAACACATTAAAAAGGACACAAAAATTATCCACTACTGTTTTTTCAAATATCTTTTTATTCTCTCAGTTATATTTTGGGAATTGGACTAATTATATAAGGAGAGTGTTTCACAAAAATGGCCGCTGTTGCAAAATCACTTGCAATTAGTTTGCATTTCAATGGGCAGGTTCTGCATTGTAATGCCAGTGGACACAATTGGTTACACACCTGGAATGAGACTGCAGATTCATGAAAAACCTGCATGTCTGGGTTAGAAAAACCACTAGGATCGACAAATTTAACACAGTGTTTTTATTTATAGTGGTATATAAGACCATTTACATCAAATACACTGACACCTAAGTAGCTTTTCATGTCCCAATTTTGGTCCGATTTTTGGCCCCAATGTGATGGCTCAGAGCAAGAGTATACTTGTTTTTGCATTTATCTGAGGTCATCATTAGGTACATCCTGGGGGAAATATGTCTACATTTCTCTTTTATTATTGGGTCTAAAAAAAAAAAAAAAAAAACTGGCAAAGTGCCAGGTACTAAAATGACCCCAGTTTCATAGAAAGACCCATTTGCATTTGTATGACACTATAGTCAAATGTAATCTTGTCATCCATATTTTGGATTTAAAAAAAAAAAAAAAGTGCCTCTAGACCAAAAATTGTGATTATGTTTCTAGAGTTTGAGTGTTGATGCATATTGTGTCAGGTTAAGATGGAGCTAGGAAATCCCACCAGTCTATGACAGGTGTTTGGGAAGACCGTTGTGTCTCAATTTGATGAGTTTTGAGACCCCTTTAATGACGTTTTTACATTCTTATTTTTTAGGAATATTACATCTACTCTTCCTCAGCGTAATGACGATCTCTCAGACAGCACATCCAGTCTTGACATGATCATACAGATGTAGCCAAAACATTTAATTTCAGTTTTATGGACAATATATTATTTTAATTAATTGTTTTCTTCCTATATGATCTGAAGACAAAATTTTATTAAAAAATTAGTCACATCAATCAAACTTCCAAAATTATATATGACTGGAGAAATGCACTCAAATTATTTATATTACAGAAAATGTGTAGCATTTTGGGATTTTGTTGAGGAAAACTCATCATGATTTTACATTTTAGACATTTTTATGATCTATTAGAGGTAGTAAAATTAGGTTGGACCTGTTCATTTAGTTTTTTCCAGTGCTGGGTACAAACGCCAGCCTTTTTTCAGTGCACACACAACATAGTTTAACTATGAGATGTTCTCTAACTTTGACAAAAAGTGTATTGCATCAGAATCGCTTGCTTTATTTTTAGTATTCATTTGAAACTAAGATTTTATGCAACAATGAATCTCTGTGTTAAGTGTTATTTTCTTATTCTTGTGTCTCTCAGTTTACCTCACTGTGGTAAAACTATAGTGTCTTTAATATACCGTATTCACCCTATGCATTTAGTTGGTTTAATTCAGAAAATGACCACAGTATTCATGTAGTATTTACAGTAAAAAAAAAAAGGAACCTGGAAGCGTCTGTCACCACTGTTTACCGGTAAATGTGCATCTATTTTGTAACACATTCTCAGAATAAGTGTTGGTGTAACACTATACATGTATTTAGATTACTGTGCCACGGAGGACTGGATAAGTATAACAAAAGAATGGAATGCTGTTCTCATGAATGGGAGGATTTTATATTTCCTGAACTACTTTTTGTGTAACAGGGTAATATGCATTGAAAGCATGTATGGGTAAAAGATTTTAGTCACAATAAAATAAATAAATGAATGAATGAAGTGTGTTCATTTGTGCTGGGGTTCAGTTTATCTGTAGATCTCTTTCACCAGTAAAACTCGCCATCAATAATAGCTTTTTAAACATAGTGTTAGTGATACCGTGTCATTACGTATTGTCTCAGATTCCTCCTGAACACCCAAATTAAACACAAGTCTTCTGCGCACAGACCTGCCTTTGTCTTTGTCACTATGACCATTTTGTGTGAAAGCCCAGGGGTTTTAAAAACAAAGAGATTTCCTACTCTCCAGCTCATGTTGCAAGCTTGAACAAATCAGAGACTCATTTTGTTTTTCTAGTGTCTGAGAGAAAAGGTCAGTGTGTGTGTGTGTGTGTGTGTGTGTGTGTGTGTGTGGATGTGTCATTTGTGTATTCCACATGTATGCTCGAGTGGCCAACTGATGTCAGCCGAACAAACTTTATAGCTCTCCGGCGCTACTGTGAATAACACAACCTAATTTCCCAAAAAAAGATGCCAGAAATGACCCATGAATTTAATGTTGGAGCATTTTTTTTTCCCAATAGTGTAGTGAACAATGCAACTTCTGTGTGGAATTATATCACCAGTGTTAACGCTGGTCTTTTTACCCTGTAATCTACATTTCTGAAAGTCAATATGCAAATTAAAGTACGAGTCAATATGCTCATATCTATTGGGCATGTTTCTGCACACTGAGAGCAGAATGTGGCCTACTTTTGACCTTTTCTAGTACTATTTCAGAAATGTGAAATATGTATGATATTGCAGAGAAATCCCACAAGAATTTGGGTAACTAATGCAAGGGCCAAACACATGGCAACGGCCCAGTGCGTCTCAGTTACAGAAAACAGCTGCAAGTACAAAAACGATGCAAATTCACAAACACAAGTGTAAACGAGGTAAAAAAAAAAAAAAAAAGAAATAAAAAGAGGAACACGGTGCAAATGAAACAAAAGCACATGCATAATCAGCAAATACTCCGCAAATAAAGAAACGATTCAAACCAAGAAATTATCTGCCAATGAAAAACGCTACAGAACCAGTCAGTACAACAGAAGTGCTCCCAACCTGTAGGGGGCGCTGCAGGACAGCTCAATGCAGAGACACACAGGATGGAGAACAGCTGACTGATGGGGTTTCAAACTTCAGCGCCATAATATGACTTTTATTTGACTCTATTTCCCACTGGTGTGTTGTCTATAAACACTGGCTACAGATGTGGAACACTTCTGTTCTACTGCCTGGTTATGTAGCGTCTTTCTTCGTTTTCCATCATTTCTTTAATCGCAGATCATTTAATGATTATGGATTTTTTTTTTTTTTTTTTTTTTTTTTTGTGACTTGCGGTGCATTTTTTCATTTTCACCACGTTGCTCTTTTTGTACCTCATTTACATTTGGTATTTCCAACAACCTTGCGATACGATACAAATCCCAATACTGGGGTCACGATACGATACATATCACAATATATGTGCATCCCAGTGCATGGTATTCAACGCGATATGCATTCTGATATTTTAGGCTTTTTTTTTTTTTTTTTTTACAGTCTTTACTTTTTTTTAAAATTTTAAAGAAAACAGACACATGTATAACCCAAATTTTGGGTTTTTTTTTTTTTTTTTTTTTTTTTTTTTTTTTTTTAGAGCAACAATTCCACTGTAGTGCATGTAAAACACTGCATTAAGAACTTGGCTGTAGCACACAAATAAAGATGGCCCACGATGATATATCCCCATACCGATATTTTTTAACACACCCCTATCGTTTGTACTTCTGTTTGAGTTTGTGAATTTGCATTGTTTCTGTACTTGCAGCTGTTTACACTAACTGAAATGCATTGGGCCGATGCAATGTGTTTGACCTTTAACAGCCACCATAAAGGTTCGAGGTTCACTAAAAATAATGCATTCCTTTATCAAAACGGAAAAAAAAAACATTTATTCTCTGTGATACACCAGACTAAACCAGTGTTTTAAAAATGTGTGTAAAAATAAAAACTTGCTAATAAAAAAATATATGGTGAGTTGACAGACAATCGCATACATAAAGACATGACAAAACTGAAGCTGAAACTGAAGCCCTTTGGTACTGTTTATCTGTCAAATGTTCACTGTGGTCAGTTTCAGATGCTGTATCTCTTTCATAATTCATAGTTTATTTAAGTTTATTTATTGTTTGTTCAGTATTAATTCTCATCCTTATAAATACAAACTGGACTGACTGTACATATACTGACAAAGGAAAATAAAATTCTCACTTTGTGCAGTAATCTGAACCTGGCTTTTCTGCCTCTGTTCATAACAATATACATTATACAGACTAAATGTCATCGAAAATTAATGTTTATTTGTAACATGGTATAGCAAACTATTACCGTACATGATCAAAAAATAAATAAAAGAGGCTCCATTTTGAATTTCTAGAAATTTATGATGTTTAAATGGGGTCATGAGCCAAAAAAAGGTTGGGAACCACAGCACTAAGCAAACAGTGTACTGTAGATGTGTATCTGATCAGACCTGAATATAATAGCAGCACTTCAATATTGTGTCAGTGAGTCAGGAAATATTAGACCGCTGTGGCTTTCACTGTAATTTGTCTATGAAAGATGACAACATTGTTTCTCTCCTCTCACATGGAGTCAAATTGCCGGTATCAAAGCAGGGCAGATCCTATCATAACTTGACCACTGGGATGTGGTATTTTTGACAAATATGAAACAGGAAGATGTTTTGAAATAACCTGGAGTTATATTTGCCTCGAGTGAAAATCCCCTCAGGCTAAGCTTTGGATGACACTCAGGATAAAAATGTGTTTTTGTTCACACTGTGTAAAAGGTTCTGAACACCTGCACTTGTTATGTTTAGTGTTTTGAAGTTGCATTCTGGTCTTGGCCTGGACATTTTGCATTTCACTTTGATATTAGAATCTACAAACAAGAGTTTTAATACTGTTTGCAGACGGAAATCAGAGCTGTGTTTACTGGAATCATGTTTCATTTTATTGTTAATGCCTCTTTGTTTATGTCATTTATAGGAGTGATTCTCATCTGGTGAGTCATGATGATGATCCAAAAGTGGGTCGCAAACCTGTTTTCAGTGTGTAGCAACTCTTGTCAGGGCAAAAAACAATGTTAAGAAACTAGGGCTGGGAATATTAATGTGTTAATCGCGATTAGATTAATGTAAATTGTGATCACGAATATTTTTTTTTAATCGTGATCAGAGTTTGCCAGCATTTTCCGCACTCCTACCATCGACATGCAGCTCCTCTGGTTGTATTAATTAAAGTGACACATAAGGTAATAAATTCAAAATGTCATAAATTTAAAAGCCTTCGTATCAATTCCTATAAAAAGACTATTATCAATCTGATCATTTTC
>JAPSES010109535.1:0-17952 GCA_029822895.1 Maxillicosta whitleyi | reverse complement strand
CCCCCCAAAAATAAAGATAACTTTCTCAGCAAAATACATCATTTATTCTACATAAAAATCATCTGTAGCCTTTGTCATTTATCAAAGTGCATAAACCAGTGTGTCAGAAGTTTCCATGTTCACTACAAAGACTATGGATGCATCTAAAAAAAAAAAACCACACACACCTGAATCCACTGAAAGGTTAAGAAACTGTATTTTATCTGAATTATTTCACTATATTGATAGGATTAATGGTTTGGCAATTCTTACATATTTTTTACAACCATAATTTCCATAATTTTGTGGTAGTTCCCAAATGACTTTTTCTCTCTGGTGACATTTTCTTAAGTGATTTATTGCCATTCATTATGATATTATCCTTTGTATTTTGTAGAAAATCTGGTATTTTCTTATATTTAATTTACTGGTCATGTAGATGTTCATAAAAGCTCAGAGTAAATTCAAAGGTTATTATGCCAGAAACAGAGAAAACAAAGATTAATAAGTCAAAGTAAAAAAAAAAGAAAGAAAAAAGCATCTCCATCCACTGTCACTGATCCAACTCCATGGGTTTTTACTTGTGAATCAATGTTATAGAAGATGACAGTGTTGCCATGGAAACTACAGAGCCTGAAAGTCCAAATGGGTCATATCTGATGACCATAAAAGGATGAAAAACTGTATTTTGCACCAATTATTTACACGTATTGATAGGATTAATGGATCAACATGGTTGGCGGTGTGTGAGTGTTTGGGTCTTTATGGGTTAAGGGTCAAAGTTCACCCTTGTGCTGCTTCTTTTTACTTACCTGAGATGTCAAACCACTTGTGACTTGGTGTGTTCCTGTGCAGATCAGAGCTTCCTCAGCCGTGTGTGTGAGGGATTATGGTCCTGTCAATCTGTCGTTGATCCTACAGCTCAGTCTAACACCTGAAGAGTACGAGCCTCACTTTCACTCCGACGTTAATGGACAGTTCGTCTTCACTGTTCACGGTTCAGAGGAAATACCTGGTGTGTGTTCTCTTTCTAGGACTGCAGGGGTGTGACACCTCGGTCCGTCTCGATTTAGATCAGGTGTGTTGTGTGTTGGCGATGGAATGACTCACCTGGGGGTTGAAAACAACATTTTCTGCAGAGGACGAGGAAAAGTGAGTCTGGTTTTGTGTCTTTTTCAGAGTCTACCACAAATGCATGTCAGTACTTCTGTTCATATCAGCTGCTCCACCATTAACCCTTTACTGCTTTTATTTATTTATTTTATAACTGTCATAATAGTAATTTAACAAATTTCCTGATCTCAAGTATGTAGACTATTTTATTGAAGCTACTACTGATCAGTTTCTTCAGTTCAACAATCCGAACAAAAACAAAAACTACCCAAAACTCTGTAAAATAAAATGAACATAAAAACACTGTTATAGTAACAGGCTGTTGACATCAGGTTATTGTGTCACCTACTGTACACTTGTTTTTTTTTTTTTTATTATCATTATTGCTATTATCACTATTTTTGTCTTTTTCAGTCACTTTAACACATTTTTACATTATTTATCTTTTTATTTTTATATTGTATTTGATACATATCGTCTTTTATAGACTTTATCTTATATAATCTTATCTAGTTTTGTCTAGTCTAGTCTAGACTGGTCTGGTCTGGTCTAGTTTAGTCTTGTCTAGTTTGGTCTAGTCTAGTCTGGTCTAATCTAGTCTGGTCTAGTCTGGCCTAGTCTGGTTTTGTCTGGTCTAGTCTATTCTGGTCTAGTCTAGTCTAGTCTGGTCTAGTGTAATCTGGTCTAGTCTAGTTTGACCTATCCTAGTCTAGTCTATTCTGGTCTAGTCTAGTCTAGTCTAGTCTGGTCTAGTCTAGTCTAGTCTAATCTGGTCTAGTCTGGTCTAGTCTAGTTTGACCTAGTCTAGTCTAGTCTAGTCTGGTCTGGTCTGGTCTAGTCTAGTCTGGTATAGTCTAGTCTAGTCTAGTCTAATCTGGTCTGGTCTGGTCTAGTCTAGTTTGACCTATCCTAGTCTAGTCTAATCTAGTCTGGTCTAGTCTAGACTTAGCCTAGACCTACTTTTCTCAAAATGTAGCCACATCTATTCTGGGTCACTGGTAATCTATGAACCTAATTTGGTATGAATTCAACCAGTAGTTTTGCTGCTAAAGTGTTAAACAAACAAACAAACAAACTGAAACAGAATAAATACCCCCTCTCTCCACTTTGGGGGGTGGGGTTATAAAAGAATACCAGTGTTCAGTCTGATCCATGAATGTCAGGGGTCATAGGTCACCAGTAAACATTATGCATAAAACCATTCCAACATTCAGGTGAATATGTGACAACAGTCTACAAAGGATAAACGACTGTAGATTTAACCTTGAGACTAAAAACAAGACTTGGAATGAAAATATGCTCTGACAGCCTTCGACACAGGTTTGTTTTTTTTCATCATGTGTTGAAGGTTTTGTGTTAAATCCAGGTGACAGTGACCTGGTGTTGACCTTAGGCTCTTTCACTGTAAAGGACAAACGTCAACACTGATCTGTGTCCGTCTGACCTTTAGTTTGTGCATAAATGTACAACATCCACACCACCTCACATCTAAAAGCACAACATTTATGAAATGACATTTATAGAGTTCTTTTAATGTCGTTAACAGACCTCTGTTTTTATGTTGTTTGTGACTGTTATTCTGAATTCTGTTACTGTTTGTTTACACTGGATTGAAAAAATATAGTTGAATAATCCTTTTGAACATTTTGTTTCTGCAAGATTCATAGAAAACATCTGACAGCTGAGACAGAAGACACTGTATCCAACATAACATCAATATATGGAAAACAGGAAATGCAAAAAAAAAAAAAAAAAAAGACTGTCCCAAATGAAATATGGGCAAAAAAAAAAAAAAGAAAGTAATGCAAAGAACAACAGTAAGAACTGAATTGAATTCATTTGCACATATTTCAGCACAAAAATGGCCTTCTAGTTACAACTGATCAAGATAAACATTAAAACACAGACAAACATGGGAATACAGATACAGTTGTACTGACAATTCACAAGGAACTGCGCTTCGTTTCTGCAAAATGAAATAAAATACAAATGGAGACAAATGAGTTTGAGGAGGGAATAAAAAAGAAAAAAAAACAAAAAAGAAAAAAAAACATCTTTCAAACAAAGACAAAATATATCATTATTGACAGATACGCCGTTTCTAATGCATTTCACTACTCAAAGTCTTCGAGGGGGGGTGAGGTGGGGGGGACATTTTGACCACTTTTGGGTAAAAACCAGTGGCGTGGCATGGGGTTCCATCACCAACTCCTTTGTCTTTGATGGGTTTAGGTCCAGGTTCATTTTGACACACCGGACCTCCTCCCTGTGGGTGATAGGTTGATGGTATGGGACGGAGGGGGGACAGCCATGGGTAAAAAGTGAAAAAAAAAAAGAGGGGGCTGAGGACACATCCCTGTGGTGTGCCAGTGTTCAGGAAAAGAGAAGATGAGGTTTGGTCTCTTATCCTGATGTTCTGAGGTTGTTGGTGAGGAAGTTACAGAGGCTCCGTAGTTACCATGGAAACACTGTCATCTTCTACAACACTGATTCACCAGTAAAACCTATGGAGTTGGATCAATGAGAGTGGTTTAGACACTGCATTTAAATGTATAGTTTGCTGTTCTAATACAATGATGTGAGCACAGAAAAGAGATTTGTGGTTATTTCAGTATAAATACTGTTATATTTGTAAAATTGTCAAGTGCTTCTTTGATTTAATGGTAAATAAGATGACTAAAATGATCAAAATTGATGTCAAACTGGTTAAACACTTAATTTTAGTGGGGGTTGAATAATTCCGTGCACAACTGTAATAACTTTTACATAAGCAACAAATTAAATAGAGGAAAATACATGATTTTCACTGAAAGAGTGACATAATAAATCAATTAGAAAAGGTTAAATGTAGAGAAAAGGTCATTTGGAGGTCGCCTTGAATAAAGCAGAATCAGTAACAGTCCAATAGAAATGTAGGATCTGTTTACAAGTCCTGTACTCTACGTGAAACTTTGTTCCATTTGGTGTTTTCCTGTTGAATCAAAGCTAAAGTTTTCCTGCTTGTCCTTTTGTCACACGTGCTCAGTTTCTTCTTCACTGTTTCCTCAGATCCACGTGACACAAACACATGGTGAAACTCAGGCGATAGACTGACCCCAGAGCCAGGAGGAGACGACACTGAGGACAAACCTGGAAGAAGAGCCATGGGGTAGGAATGATGTTTACTGTGTTTACAGGACGAACTGTAGCTCCCACCATCATCTGCTGTTCTCAATAGACTTTTCATTCACTGTTTCTTTTAACAGTTTCATTTATTTTTCTTTTTTTTTTAATTGTACCTTTTATTTTTTTTTAATCTTAAATCCCTTTTATCTCATGTCTATACTTTTATTGTTTCCCTGCAGTAATGCTCTTAAACTTTTATATAAAGTGTTATATAAATGTGCTACAGGAATAAACCTGCCTTGTCTGTCGTACAAATCCAAGTTTGGCTGAAGGTTTTTAGGCAAAAGATTTTAGAGAAGGATCATTTTTACTGTGTTTTTCAAGCATCAGTTTGTGTATTCTTATTGATATATTGTCACATTAGATATGGAATTGTATTTTTATTCTTAGAGGTAACAGGTAAGGCATGTGACTCTGTGATAAATGTTTTTCCTTTAAAATTTATGCAAAGTACATTATATTTATGCACTTGGCCAATGCTTTTTTTCTAAAGCAACTCACAAGGGAAGAACAGCTAAGTTCTCTCTCTCTCTCTCTCTCTCTCTCTCTCTCACACACACACACACACACACACACACACACACATTCGTTCCAGCTCAAAAAAATTAAAACCACAGCAAAAATATAAAATATAAGATAAAGTAAAATACAAGAATACATTAAAGATATAAAAGCAGCTATAAAATTAACACATAAAAACAGCAATAACATTAACCAGTAAAACCAATAAAAACCAATTCCAAATACAGAACAGAACAGTAGAATAATAAAAATAATAATAATATATTCAAAAACATGGACTGTTGACATTATAGGACAGGAGGTACTCTCTGAAGAGTCGGGTCTTCATGCTTTCTGTAGCACCACCAGCATTACTATAAGATGCTGCATTGTGACTTTTTTAAGATTTCATAAAACTTTGCATTTTTAGACAGTTTGTAAAGTGAATTATTTCCTTATTATAAGCAATATTCCTTAATATTATAAATGTTTCTTTGTTGGTTAGTTCTGCTTAATATTAACTTCATTATATCCCATAGAAAAATATATAAAAAATATGTAGAAATGTGGAACTCAAGTAAAGTAACAAGTAAAATAGGGAACAATTTGGACAAAGAATTGAAAACATGCACGTCAGTGATTACATTTAAGAGGATTTTTAGAACTAAGATATTAAATAAATATAAAATATTAGGATAAAGTTAGACAATTCTCAGTGTGAGTCTTAAGATTTTGCTTTGATTGTTTTGTTTATATTATTGTTTATAGCTGCACCATTTTGTTATCTCGTTTTGTTTCTGCAAATTGCTTTTTTTTTTTTTTTTTTTAATATAAATGCAGTCGGCATAAGTAAGCTGTTGCTTCTTTTTGCCCATGTTTGGTATAGAAAAACAAACTAAATGTATGTATGAAATATGTTGTGTTAAATGTATATGTAAATAATGTAAATAAACTTACTTCTACTACTACTTTGACATGACTCAAACAGAAAGCACTAATTGATTTGTCATTTATAGATTTTATATAGAAATTTTCAGAAAGTCTTCACTCTGAGACAAGGAACAGATGATTCAATTTTGGAAGTGATCCGGATCACTCTCTGGATCCAGGAATTTTTTAAAGGATTGTGTATTACTTTTAATTGGCGTTGCTGTAGTAATAATAATAAATGTCCACCAGATGGCGACTCATGTTTTCTCATATAGACTATGGACTTCAGAATCTTAAAATACTGTCCAAATAAATGAGGGGGGGTGCACATGGTGGAGGTCTGCGCTCTACTGAGTGCCATTCTAGTTGTTTGTTTTATCCTACGCTGGTTAACTGTACGGTATCCTTGAGTGCCAAAAAAGGCGCCTATAAATACATGTAGTAGTTGTAATTCATACTGTTACTGTAAATGTGCTGTTTTTGAAAAACCTGATCTGCAGTGACGTGGTTTAGTGTAAATCAACAAAAAAAAAAACAGGTTTTTGTTAAGATTTTTTTCATATTATCTACATGAAGTGAGTACTATGTAGTATTACAGTATGTTAAAATGCAAGAAAACATCTGATCAACAACATTTTTTCCACATCACTATCAGATATTAGGTTTAAATACATGTTTCATTGCTTCAAAACGGAAATGTATGGTGTCCGGCTGAGAGGACATTTTTGAAACTCCTTTAAAAAAAAAAGAAAAGAAAATTCAGTCGCATTATTTTTTTCATGCCTAAAGAGGAATAAACACACTCAGGAAAAATATCTTGACTAAGATTCTTATAATTCATGCATGAAAGGGTTAATGTTTTCACTTCAGTTAAAAACAATGTACCCCCTCACATTTCCTGATTTCTATCCAATCCAACTTTATTTATAAAACACTTTAAAACAACCACAGTGAACCAAAGTGCTGTACAGAAAAACAAACAAACAAACAAATAATAAAATACCAGAATAGATTAAAAATATAAAAACCATCAAATCTGTACAATAAACAACAACAACAAATTAAAAATAAGAACAATACAAATTTCTAGTCCTCACACTCTACCTGCTCCATTAAAGGAACAGCTCATCCTTCCACTTTTCACATCAAACTTTTATTGTAAATTGGCTCCTAACATATGTTCAATCAAAACAGCACAAATGGGACAAAAGAAGTTGGTCAATTATTCAACAGCCATTCACGGAGCTCGGCGTTAATCCTTCCACGCTCTGTTGAACTAATGACGGCAGCTGTCAACAGGACCCCACTTCTGCTCAGATTCTAAACTCTGCATCATAAAACTGTACAGGATTTAATGACATTTTGTTTCTTTAATGCAGTGTTTTGTTGAGCTTTAGTTGAAACCTGTGGTGCTGTTTTTCTCTTTTACTTTTACTATGTCCATTTAACCTTTAAAAAGCTATTCCTGTAGTGACTTTCAACTGACTTTTTCCTTTTCTCAGTGATGTGTCATCATTTATTATGATACTTTTCTCTTTATGTTGCATTTTTTTATAAATGCAATCCCAATTTCTAAACAAGTGAGTATTTCAACAGTCCCATATTTTGCATTTTTAAGTGAAAATCAAGTTTTTTGCGATGTTCCATTTACAAGTCATTCATAAAAGCTTGAAGTATATTAAAAGGTTATTATATCAGATCAGAGAAAACTGGAATTAAATCAGTAACTGAACGGGAAAGTGTTTCCATCCACTGTGTTTGATCCAACTCCATAGATTTTACTTATGTATTCACGTGTATTAATGTTGTAGAGGATGACATGTAGTCAGTGTGGAGCCTCTGAACGTCCAAATGGATCATATCTGATGTCATAGAAAAGCTGAGAAACTGAATTTTACCTAAATACACTATTAGAATGAATGGCTCACAACTCATTAGACATTTTATATCAGTAGATATTAATGGTTTCAGTTGGTTTGATCGACTCCAAATGTGACGTTATGGTCAAATGAACTAAGATCTTTGCAGCGATGTAGTGTTGGATGACTGTGCACTGCATGCTAAAGAAGTGGCCTCTGAATGACACACACAGCGCATTCGTTTTCTAAAATAGTTGGGAGGCCTTCAGATGATTGGCCCCTCCCCCACCGCTAATACACACCAGACAATAACCCTCACACGGCATCGCACAAAAAAATCATTAATGGAAAAGGAATGCAAATAACTTGTTTCTGTCTGTCTTTCTGTTTCTTTTCTTTTTTCTTTCTTCTTCTTCTTTTTTTTAATCTGAAAAGAGTCTTTCAAGGGGAGCTGCATAATGTGGGGTTGTCATGGCAACAGCCTCCTCATAAGGGAGGGGTCTGCCTGGAAACCTCAGTAGCCGGGATGTCCCGTCACGAGGAGGGCGAGTGCACGTGTACAGTCGTGGTCGGTCTGAAAAACACCAAGATGCTCATTATTTCCCTCCTTTATCTGTTGTAAGAGCGAATTTAACAGTGTATTTGTTGATCTGTGAAGGAGCCGGGCTCTAGTTTCAGTATTTACAGTAAGTCTGTCCACTTTTAGGACACTACATTTTGGAGGGAAATGATCATTAGTTTAGTCTGCTATAAATGATTCCCCATAAAACACAGGCTGCTTTATGCTTTATATTAACTCTTTGGAGGGCACTCATAGAAATACTCTAATTCAGAATTTCAAACTTGGTGTGTTATTAAAGCAACAAACAGGGTTTTATTAATTTTGAGAATTCTTTCAAAACATATTTTTGTCATGTAGAAAATCAAGGTCATTGAAGTTACCATATTTAGTTCCAAAAACATACATTAGTACCATTACTTTATCGTTCCTTACATTAGTACCATTACTTCATGGTACCTAACAGCAGGTCCACTCACTGTTCATGCACAGGTGGACCTTACAGACCCTGTAGACCACATTGGGTCTCTGACTGTTGACTGATATATAACATATAATATACAACATAACATTTTGTATATACAATAATATATATTTTGATATATAAACTTTGAGTTTATTTACATTAATATTTACATGCATCAACAGGATTAGAGGTTGAAAAGTTATTCAACATTTTATATCAGTAGGTGCTTTTGGTCACAGTCGGTTTGGTTGACTGAAAAAATGATGTTATGTTTAAATGAAATAAAATCTTTGCATCAATGATGTACTGGTGGTTAATTAGGTCTTTAAGGGTTACGATTCTTATTATCATTATATGCCATAAAATAATACATAATAAGTGGTGTCAGGCTCAACAAACCCCGCCCCTCACACATATTGTATCTTATTTTGGCATTGATCCAGCTGATGTCTTCATGTCTATGCATCTGCTGATGTCAGCATAACAGCTGACTCCATATATGTGCCAAATGTGACGTATATTGAAACAAAATTGATGTTTTTGAAGACATTTCAAATTTCAATTTTTTTTATAAGTAAATGGGAGGGGAAAAAAAGATTTTAAAAATTCATAAAATATTTTAACTTTGATCTACTTTTCCCAAAATGTAATCACATCTATTCTGGGTCACTGGTGATCTATAAACTCAATTTGGTATGAATTCAATCAATAGTTTTGCTGCTAGAGCGTTAACAATCAAACAAACAAACTGAACCAAAAACAATACTAAGGCCTTTATCAGTCTTTAGAAATGCTTATTATTGTGTGCTCATTATGTGCTGTATAAACATGTTGATGCTTAGATTGTATGACATTTATAGGCACTTAAGGAACATGTTAATAATTTATAGATTAGACATGACTGTTAGTAACTCCCACTGTTTTATAAACCTAGTCATTGATTTCTTATTCCTGAAAGTGGACAACACTTTCTGGTAACATCACTTAACACATATGGAATATTAGTCTTCCCAGGCTGATGTTTTACAGCAATCTGATCTCAACAAATGGGCTGTAACTCACCGTCAACACACTTAAGAATCTACCTGAAGGAAAAATGTTCAATTAAAAATGCAAAAAAACAAACCTGCACTGATGGAACCTCATCAGTAGGTATAGTGTGTGAAGTTACAGCAGAAAAAAACAAAGGTTTCAGGAAAAAAAAACAGCTTCTATAAACCAGAGTGGTAGTATTTAAAGGAATGATATTTGGGTATTGTTTGTTTGTTTGTTTTTTAATGGAATTATTCATTTTAAAACATTCCCCTGTGGTCTATATAAACTGTAAATGCTCTTCTTGGGTCTGAATTCTTCATTAATTCAACTCCACAGGTCCATGTTCAACTCTATTTCTGAGTAATGACACCAGAAAGGTCATTTTGAGCGCTGGCCCTTTAAACACTTCAGGCCCCGCCCCCTCCAGATTATTGGCTGTGCTGCTCTGTCCTCTTCAACCAAGAACTGAACATTTTAGCTAATCAGCTTGAAGTTTGGACATATTTTCAGTTTTTACTACAACCACTGCTGTTGGTAAATTATTATGTCGTACTGGAGAAATGTCGACAGAAGTCTGGACCTTATATGTACAAATGTTGTGATGTAACTAGTTATAGATGTAACAAATTAAGGAGGAATTCAAACAGGTTGTAGAACTCCATGTGATTTTTGCCAAAATGAATATAAAGATAACTTTGCAGCACCTGGAGGGTTCAAATTCAAACTTTATGAACCATTAGTGTCCAAATAGACAAATAAATGAACCAAAATCTAATAAAAGTGAGTTTAGATAAATATGAGCCTTTAACCCATAAAGACCCAAACATCCACCATCAACTGAAATCATCTATAAACTGTTTAATCCCAGATGGTCCACATGTAAATAATTGGTGTAAAATACAGTTCTTCTGTCAGGTTTCAGTAACGGACCCAAACGCAGAGTATGTAGAAAAAAATCAAAAGTTCTTTATTGAACAGTAACACAAACTTAAAACAAAAACACTGACTAAAGAAACGGAGGATGAAACAAGGAGAAGACAAGTCCAGAACATGGGAAAAATAAACCCACAAAGTAACTGAGGAAGGAGTGCACTAATATGTGGTGAATCAGCGACAGGTGAGTGGAGAAGAACAAACAGGTGAGGTGAATAAACATAATGAACAGTTTTCGTGGTCATCAAATTTGACCCATTTTGGACCCATAGTTACCATGGAAACACTATCATCTTCAACATTCACCATTAAAACCTATGGGGTTGGATCAATGACAGTGGATGGACACACTGGGTTTATGTTCAGTTAATGATAGATTTTGCTGAAAAAGTCACTTTTTTTCTTCAGTTTCCTTAATTTTTGGTACAATTATGTACAAATAAACTTACTTTGAGCTTTTATGAACATCTACATGATCAGTGAATGAAGGAAAATATTTGATTTTCACAGAAAAAAATACAGAATATAATATTACTTTAAATGATGATAAATCACTTAAAGATGGTTAAATATAAAGGAAAAAGTATTTTAGAACTGACCCAAACATCAAACTGAGTCCTTATGGGTTAATGTGACCCCCCCTTTAACATACATTTCACCCTTTTGTTCAGACATTATATGATTTATGGCATTAATCGTCTCATGTTTTATACCAGGTTTCATTCAACACATGTCAGATGTTTCAAACTGTTTGCCCTGTTTTTTGTCATGGGGTCAGAGGTCACAATAAATAGTAACTTTAACCTTTCTAATATATTTAGTTAAGTTTTTTGTATGTTTACTAAGGCTGTGCACACATTTCCAGTATTTTCTTGTTGTATCTGAAGAAAAGAGATTGAAAAAATAAATACGCACCATCATTTCAAATCTGAAAATACAAGAAAGATAAAGGTGGCCCAAGATTTTTCAACCGTACAACACAAAAAACAACAAAAAATAAATATGTGCCCACTGTTCACATGACAAAAAATACCCAAACAACGTGTGTTGAAGCAAATCTGGTGTAAAGAGAAGTGACACTAAATATGGACACTTTCATTTGCAGAAACTGGGTTTTGACTGGATTATTTATTTATTTGTTTAAACATTATTAAAAAAAAAAAAAAAAAAACAACAACTTGGTATTTAATATGTTCTTTGTATCTTGATGCAGAGACAGTATCTTAATATAAATTCGTGATGATCAAGTTTTATTCCCAGGACATTCTTTCATTCATTCATTCATTCATTCATTCTAACCTTTGCAGGAGCACTAGGCCTATAGCTTATTCTTCTATTGCATCACTACCTGCTTGTATAACCCATGAAGACACCAACAGAAATAATGCATGGATACCAGGGCTATTTTTATACATGACTGTAATATTAATGAAGTTTTGTATTTTTTATTTTTTTTTCTCGACCGGATCAGCTCTAACTGCATCCGGCTGCGGTTGCTTTTCCCTTTTACTGCCGGTGGAGGTGGAGTTGGAGCAGCTTTCTGTCAGGCTGGAGTTTGTAGTACAGACAGACAGGCAGACAGACAGACAGGCAGACAGACAGGCAGGGCTGTGGATCAGTCCGACAGAAAAAAAAAAGCCGCGTTTTTCTCCGATGCAACCTCATGCGTCAGGATAGTGTGAACCAGCAGCGCACATAATAACCTCTAGGTGAGTGAGTTTATTGTATTTTTTCAATTCTTTAAATACATATTTTCACATATATTTATCAGATTGATGCAAAAGCCGGCGCAGAATCCGACTGAACAAACCAATCCAGTCATCATGAGTGCAGCTGCGTCTGTGCGCACCGGGGTGTTCATGGATCACATCTGAACTCTAATCCTTTTACAGCTGCAGCCTCACGTCTGTGTTAGTAGAGAAATGTGGAAAAAGTTGAATGAGCCTCTTAAACTGCAGATCTGTGGGTCGAACATCACGTCTTTAAAAAAAAAAAAAAAAAAGCAATTTCTCTGCAGAAGTTTTAGATCAGTTTTTGTAAATATTAGATATATTTATTTAGGTATGCCTCTACTAAATCACAAAAAAATAAAATAAAAAAACAGAAAATATGTGCACGAACTACATTTTGGTGTTATTCTATACAGTCTTCAGATTGAACATTAAAGCTGTTTAATATCTTGCTCTATCATATATGATGAATTATACTTAAACTGGTCTCAATGTGTCCAATTATCTAAAATATGTTTGACATCATTAACTGTTAATATCGTCAGTAATTTTTGGATTTCCCATATTCACCCCTTTGTCCATATGTTTGACACCCCTGTTTTATATTATGTCAATATATGCATTTCCACCCAGTTGTGTTTATTTGAGATTAGTGCATTAAAAACAAGTCTTGAAAAAGTTGTTATGCTTCCTATTAGGTGGAAAATAAGGCTTATGCATAAAAAGTAAATGTAAATAAATGAAAAAGAAACAGGTTTAGCAAGTGATTATGTTTTAATGTTTGGACCAATAAGGAACTTAGAACAAAAACTCTAATAGTGGTTGGAAACATCATCTTCTATGTTAGATAAAGTCTTTGCCAAAGTGTGAAGGAATTTAACACAAAGTTTAAGACAGACCAGATAAAGTTGTGTCATGTTGTATTTGTCAAGGGGATATCATATTTCTCTTTTAGGTTTTGAGCTGAAGATATTGGTAAATGTTCATTTTATTAATTTAACCCATAAAGACCCAAACGTCCACTGTAGACCAAAACCATCTGCTGATCTAAACAGTTTAATACCACTACATCAATACATGGAAATAATTGATGTAAAATATCGTTTGTTGACTTTTCATGGTCATCAGATATGACCCATTTGGATGTTCAGAGGCCCTGTAGTTACCATGGAAACACAGTCATCTTCTACAACATTGATTCACCAGTAAAACCCATTGAGTTGGATCAATGATAGTGGATGGAAACACTGGGTCAGTTACTGATATATTTGGCTGAAAAACTCACTTTTTCTTCAGTTTTTACCCCTCTGACAACTTTTGTCCAAAGAGGAATTCTAATTGTTCTGTCATCTGTCCGTCCATCCGTCTGTCCATTCAACCACATGGTCACATTATCTAAAGGATGCATTGTTATACTGCACCTGCACCACATTTATACTGTGGATGGATCTTTGCATGGAGGAGAAACCTACTGAAAATAGGTGACCTTGACCTACTTTATGAAGGTCAAATGGCCTTTTGCAGCTTTAATATTTGAGTACTTTCAAATAAAAATATGTATGTGATAAATTAAAATCTAATCTAACTTATGTGACAGTAACTTTCAAGAGAATGTTACACTACATTTGGCCGAGGGGGATTAAAAGTGTGAAGCACGTTATATTCTTGGTTTTGATATATTAACCTTTGAATTTACTGAGTTTTCATGAACTAATCTGATCTATATATGATCAGTGAATTAAATATAGGGAAATAAATGATTTACACAGAAAAAAATGCAAAATACAGGGGATAATATTCTAATAAATGGTATTAAATCACTAAAAAAAAAAATTAAATCTAGAGGAAAAACTGCTACGAAAGTAGCTCTAGGGTTCTAGCTTATGGGTTAATATGTAAGATGTATATGTGTCTTCCAGGTTGTTTGTTGCTCCCTCTATTTCTGTAGTAACTGTAGGTGGTGTTGCAGTGTTTCTGATGTAGAAGATGAAGAAAATGACCCCTCTACACGGAAGTTAGTTTACAGGGTGTTATCATAGATGAAGGAATGAAGTTTATGTCAAAGAGGCTCCCAGGACAAAACCGGTTCCATAATAAGCTCAGAAACGCATACACACTTTGCACATGTCAGTGAGTCACATGTCTGAGATGAAGGAAAATGTCTTGTGTTTCTACATGAATGTTTCCTGAGACAAGATGATTTGTGAGTGAAATACTTGTTTTCACATATTTCTACATGGGGTTCCTGTTTAGCTGCACTGCTGATTATTACCCTGCCCCCTGTTTGTTTATGTGTTAACACTCTACCAGTAAAACTATTGGTTGAATTCATACCAAATTGGGTTTGTAGATTGGCAGTGTCCCAAAAAAAGATGTGGATACATTTAGGGAAAAATAGGTCAAAGTTTCACATTTATTATGCATTTTTAAAATCTTGTTTCTTCTTCCATTTTCTTATAATAGGCAGAATTTTAAATGTCTATAAAAACATCAATCTTGTGGTGTCAATTTACTTCAAACTTGACACATACATAGAGGCAATTGATATGCTGACATTAGCACATGCATAAACATGATGACATCAGCTGGAATAAGCTACAATAGATGTGAGGGGCGGGGCTTCCTGTGCCTGGCCACGCTTGTTTTTGATGTTTCTGTGAAGTTTTCAGTTGTAAAACATCATCGCATCTCCGTTGTATTCGTGTTATTAGATGAAAGCCTGGATCAAAGCCTCCTGTCAATATTGTATGATAGAGATGCTCAGAGTGTGTTTGTTTGTTTGTTTGTTTGCACTGCAGCTGTTTTTTTTTTTTTTTTTTTTTTAGTGCTTGTGACTTCAGAGGTGCATGAATGCAGTGATTGCAGCTCTGGCCATATAACTCTGGCACCGCTGCAGTACAACACTCTGCAGCTGGAGTGGCCCATCTGCATTGGATGAATATTCTGGTCTAGAGTAAAACATCCATTGAAGTGATTCATGCAAAGAGCTGCCTTCCATTTACTGTCACTGTGTGTTACGCACTGTAGATCAAGGCTTTACTCCACTCAGCTTTATTTATTTATAGTACCTTTCATACAAATTCCTATCCTGAAGTGCCTCACAGAGTACAGGTAAAAATAAAACTGTTTTATAAGACTTAAAGTGGCTGTATGTCATATTTCAGAGTTTTTAAAGAGCTTTGAAGTTCTGCCAAAGATACAATTCTATTAGATTGTAGAGCTATAAACGGTGTGTCCACTAGAGGGAGTAGTGAGTCATTCTGCTGGTCTCCCATATGTGACGACAACTAAGACCAGGGTGCCTTTGACCAAAGCATCAGAAAATGACCAGATGGAATAAGAACCGCAAAGAAAAGATAAACTGATAAAAGTTAGAAACACTGTTGTTTTTTTACACTGGACACAGCTGTAAATGTATGAAGGTAGAGTTTTTTCCCTTTATTATTCAATCCAAAGTATTATTCAATAACAGTTGCTTTAACCCCCCAAAAAATATTTTCAGTCAAATAACTCACTTGAATAAAAAAAAAACTCTTTTCAATCAAAAAAAAAAAAGTTTTTAAATTAAAGTGATTTTTTTTTTTTTTTTTTTTTAGGGTTTAAGCAACTTTGATTGAATAATAAAGAAATAAATCTGCCTTTAAATGTAAAGAATGGAGTTTGATGATGAAATGGCACCGCTTATTCTACACGGATGAGTTTGATTCTGGCGCTTAAGTTCTTATGGGATGTTATTATCTTTGCTAAGTTTCCATTGGTTGTCCCATAGTTCAGACTAAATTGTGACAGTTCTGACTTTGTTTGAGTCCAAACAGATCTTTAGTTCAGCTACTGACTATACAAACTGTACAGAAAACAGAGGTGGTTGGTGGTTTTACTGTGACTGTTTTTAAATACAAAGCTAAGCTAACAGAGCTATGGTGTAAACTATCAGCTGATGTAGCACATAACAGTCATAACGCACAGTGTTATTTTGAGCATCTGTTAAAATAAGTGTCTTTTGATTTTAATTTGCAGAAGAAAACTTGATACCATAATACAAAATGTGGAAATGGGAAGCTTTATATTTAATTCATATACCTGTTACAGTCGTCAGTACAGATACAGTAGTGATGGGGTTTTCCGTTGACAGTGTTTGACCGGTGGTGATATCGATGTTTGGCTCTTTCAGCTCTGATGGCTTTGTGGTCTGACCTGTTGCCTTGTGACTCTTTGACCTCAGAGGATCAATAGGCCCTGCTGGGTCTGTGCTGCACAGAAACAAACTGCTTTAAAGCTCATTGATCGGCATTGGCCATCAGCCGGCTTAGTGGCTCTTAACCAACTAGTGCTCAGATGTCACAGTGTGTTTGAGTGTTACAGCTGTTACTGGAAAACACTGAGGCTGCTTAATGTAATCTGAGATTAATTCTACACAGAGTTTAGGAAAGATGGTTTTCAAATCAGTAAATGCAGAGTAATTAAATATAGGTCTGCTGAACCAATAATCAGCAACATTAGCATAAGTTACTCATCTAAGCTGAAATTAACTAGAGTCTCATCAATACAGATGTATGAATAAAAAAATGAAAAAGGTAAATGTGCATTTTTTTTTTTTTCAAAGTTCTCATTTTTATGAATTTTAAAAATAATTTTCTTTTCTCATTTACTTTTAATGGGTAAAATTTCAAATGTCTATTAAAAACAAATTAGCTTCAATTTACTTCAACCTTGGCACATACATCGAAGCATTTGATATGCTGACATCAGCACACACACAGACATGATGACATCAGCTCAGCTCATCAGCTACAATACATGTGAGGGGCGGGGTTTGTTGTGCCTGGTACCACTTATTTATAAAATTGATCAGTTATTTGTTGAAGTGCTGCCTTTCACTGTTTTGTCTGCAATTTGGCTAATAATTTGTAATTATTTGGATTCTGTAGAGGAACTATAAAACCAAGTATTTTTCCAGTAATGAACTCCTTTACTCCTCTAAAGGCTCAAATCCGTACCACTTTTCCACAGTGTTTTGGAACATGTCATCCTCTGGGCTTATGTTTCAGTTCTGCTTGTCTCACCAGTAAGATGCTGTTTTTACTGCTCTTGTTAATCCATGTAGAGTCGTCTGTTTTCCTTCTTAAATATTTAGACAAATCCCCCATCACGTTATATAAAATCCAAAACTATCAGAATTGAACCAGGGTACTGCTGTTTCCCATTTTCCAGAAGTAATTCAGTTAAGTGAGGATGGATGGATGAGAGGGAACAGATGCATTTAGATAATTACTACAAAGTGTGTGTGTGTGTGTGTGTGTGTGTGTGTGTGTGTGTGTGTGTGTGTGCTGCCAATAAGATTAAAGCTTTCAAGAAATGGGAAACTGTCTGAGGGCATAATGTTCAACTGTGGTGTGTGTGTGTGTGTGTGTGTGTACATGTATGTTGTGAATTTTAGCCTGATTGATGCTGTTTTTGAAGAATGGTTCATGTTCATGGAATTATGAAATATGTGTAATGAAAGAGGGGCAGTCTGGTGGGACAAGGTAGAACATGGGATGTGTTATTGTTATCAGACACAAGAATAATGTAGTGGTTTTACTCTATACCACCACTGGTATAAAATATATTTAGGGCTGTCAAAAGATTAATTTTCTTGATCGCAACTAATCTCAGAAATTTCATAGTTAATCGCGATTAATC
>JAPSES010109485.1:0-17964 GCA_029822895.1 Maxillicosta whitleyi | reverse complement strand
AAATCAAATTAATTTTATTTTCCACCCCCCCCCCCCCCCCCCCCTTTACCTCATAGTGTTTTTCTTCTCTAACTACTAATACTAAAACTCTTCCTGATCCTTCTCCTTCTTCTCTTAATTATCCTCCTACTCCTTGTTTTTCATAAATATAAAGTTATATGAGCTAAAAGGAAAGGTTGCAGGATATTATAATAACTAGGTATATTATATTTTTTTCCTGTGATACTCAAAACTCTCAACTACTGTAGCTTTAACAGAATAATTTCAATAATTAGAACCATTTGTATGATGAATAAACCTCAACTCATACCAACCATATCTGTAAGCATCAAATAATGTGTTGTTGTTTTTTCGGTGTCTCTGGGCTCTGCAGCGAGTAAACGTTAGCAAAATTGCTTCAGTAGTAAAAACCCATGCATTTTGGCAAAGTACAAGAACTGCAGATACTTGTTTTTAATTGTAGTTCATAATATATTTGACTGAAAATTAATTTTTTGCTTTTCAGTTTTCGGAGTTTTAATATAATCTTTTTATTTAATTTGAGCTTTCATTAACATCTCCATGATCAGTCAATTAAATAAAAGAAAATACCTTCTTTTTACTGACAAATGCAAAAGACAATAATAAATAGTGATGAATGACTTAATAATGGTTGCATGAAAAGAAAAAAAGAATAAGTCACACCAAAAAATAGGTTTTTAAAGGTTAATTGTTGTCATAGAATAGTTTGAAGCCTCTGTCACTCAGCTTATCATGGCTAGTTGTTGGTCTTTTTCTATATTTTTAAAGTGTCATTAGCTGGATGGTGCAGTAATCAGCTAATCTACCTGAAAGCATTTTCCATATTGACTCTATCCACATTAAAGTAGATAATATACTGAAACTCATACATCAATACGTGCACGTTCATACATGATGTAATCAATATTGTAGCCTTTCTGTCATCTACATGCAAATTAAATCAGTATGTTGACGACATTTAAAAGAGTAGAAGCTGTGCAGCAATTAAGAAGCAAAAAATGATTATATGAGTTAGGATTTTTTGTCTGGATTTTTACGCCACCAAAGACTGAATCTCCGTTCCGTCTATGGTGTAGTTTGGTTCTGTCATCATGTGGATTCATGGATCACTTTTCACTGTCTACTTCCGCGTCTCATTTTTGTAAATCGGTCACAGAGAAAACTTTCTGACCAATCAGTGTCTGCAGTGTCGTGACGTCATGTTTTGGTGTCGGTCCCAACATTTTAGAACCTCGGCTGAGGCGGTACTAAAAAACTAGTATCAGGTCCAGATGCCAGGTCCTTTGTCGTAATAGAAATGCGAAAGAGCCGTGTAGAGTCAAGTAGAGTAGAGCCGGTACCATGGAGTGGAAAAGCACCATTACACAACTGTACTTTTGAACGATGGTCCAGGCGGTACAAAATGAATGATTTAGAGACTTGATCACAGGGAGACCACTTTGTTGTGATTGGAATGCCTCAACCTGTTTTATTACTAACTCTATTACTATGTTGTGTCCCTGAGCATTTGGGTAAATTCGATTTATTACAAAGTAAATCACCTCGGCGACAACCGATGAGTGTGCGATGACGTTTTTGCAAAGTTTTAGTATCTATGTGTGCTTATGATTCATTATTTATGTCATCGAGAGCTCGTGTCCAAAGATAAGGCCCATAAAGTCTCTATCTAAACCATAGTTAAAATTTATCTTGCAGCTAGAGCTAGTAAACAAACCAGGGTTTTCCCCGTGTCTCTTGTGGGCTGTATTCAGTCGATGCCTCTCTCCCACAACTGATGTCAGAAGTTAGTTTTCGAAGTCAACAGAAAATCCACTGTGCATGAACCGAAGGGCAATGCAGTTACAACAGCTGAGTTGAATACCTTTACTGTTCAAGTGGAAATTCTAAATGATATGATTCGATAAAGGTCATTGTATAAATACCAAAGAGAGGTCCAAAGCAAAGTTGCAACCATGACGGTCTGCAGCTACACATATTCATTTCCTCTGGTCTGAGATGTGCTTTGACTTTAAAGGGTTCATATTTATCTAAACCCACTGCTGTTATTAGCGTTTGGTTCATTTATTTGTGTATTTGGACTCTAATAGTTTAAAAAAAAATTTAAAAAAAGGGTGAATTTGAACCCTCAAGGTGCTCCAAAACTATCTTTATTTTCATTTCAGCAAAAATGAAGTAGATTTCTACAACCTGTTTTCATTCGTGCTAGCTACATCATGATATTTGCACATATAAGGTCAAAACTTCCAACAAATATTTCTCCAAATACGTCATAAACAGCAGCAGTGGTTCTAGTAAAAACTGAAAATATGGACAAAATTCAAGCCGATTGCCTAAGACGTTCAGTCGTGGGTTGAATGCTACAGAACAGCACAGCCACAACAACCTGGAAGGGGCGGGGCCTGAAGTGGTTTATGTGTATTTAAAGGGCCAGTGCTCGAAATCACCTTTCTGATGTCGTTACTAAGAAATATTGTTGAAGATGGACCAGCGGAGTTGAATTAATAAAGAATTCAGAACATTTAGAGTTTATGTAGACCACCGGGGAATGTTTGAAAATACATAATTCCATTTACAAAAGCTAAATATCTAGTGCGTCTGCAGACAGGACTAGTATTAAGTGTGTGTGTGTGTGTGTGTGTGTGGGGGGGGGGGATTTCCAACAACCTCACCATACAATACATATCCCAATACAAGGGTCACGATACGATACATATCATGATATATGCATGCATTCTGTTACGTGATATTCAACATGATATGCATCCAAATATTTTAGGCCTTTATTTTATTTATTTATTTTATTTTTTATAGTTTTTACTTTTTTAATATTTTACAGAAAACAGACACATGTATACCCAAATGTTATTTTTTTTAATTTGCTGTAGAGCAACAATTCCACTGTAGTTCATGTAAAACACTGCATTAAGAACTTGGCTGTAGTGCACAAATAGAGATGTCTTTGATAAACTTAAAAACATGCAAAGTCAGATGCTGTTTCAGAAACTTGATAAAATGATTATTTGTTACATGTGAAATATCGATACTGACGCCTCCGTATCGATACGTGTATCATGAAGAGGCCCGCGATGATATATATATATATATATATATATATATATATATCGCCGTATCGATATTTTGAACACACCCCTGGTATTAAGGGATGCTGGACATCCTTATATATGTCTACTGTCCTATTTATGGTGTGGAACTGGACCTTAATCTAGTTTCATATCTTTGTATAGTTCAGTAAATCCTTACATTTCATCTTCGCTGTCAATGTATCATAATTATCAGCCTTGGAATCACAGCAACTGAGTTTTTTTTTTATTTTTTATTTTTATTCTGCATCAGAAAAAGCTTTTGGAATCCACAGTGCTTTGTTTGTGTCATTTTCTTTCTTTTTTTTTTTTTTTTGGTGGTATTATGCTGGTCTCTCAGAGCGTGTAACTCAAGGTGAAAGTATCATCCAGATATCAGTGCCCTGCATTTAAACAATCCACAGGAAGAGTATTTATATATATATATATATATATATATATATATAGTAAGACTTTGTATGCAAGCAGTCCAGCCACTGTCATATTGTCGGAGACAGAAAACATAATGTCAGCTCGCAGAGTCAAGGAGAAGAAACTCATATGGAGAACAAAACCAGTACCGGAGAGAGTGGGTGTAAGAAAAGGAACAAAAGGTCAACAAACATGAGCAGGTTTACTGCTGTGTCAAAGTGTGTGCTATACAAATGTTTTGTTGCACGGTATTTTTCTCCATTGACGCTGTTTTATCCCCATCACATTGGCATTTTATTCCACGACTGTGTTTCTCCTCAGCTCACCCTCCATCCCTCCATCCTTTGCGTCTTCCCCCTCCCCTCCTCCATCACTGCCGCCCTACCCTCTGACATTGACCTTGGGTGTGTGGCCACTGCTGCTCCACAACTTAATATGCCCGAGGCTTTAAGGTAAGCTCCGATGAGGCGCGGGGCTGTGGATCACGTAGATTTATTGTTCACAGGTGCAATCCACACTGTGGGTCCACCACAGTCCCCAGTTTATCTGGACACGTGTGTCACTCGAGCCCGATGCTTTAAATGCTTGACACACAGCTTGTCATAACATGATATAGGAGTGGAAAATATATCTTGGACGTTTGGGGGGGATGGGGGGGAGGGGGTGGTTGAGGAGGAAAAGCTGGGAGTACATTGTGAGAGGCAATCCATGATGCACCACACCGTCCTGTGTCTGACTGACAGGTGTCAAATTAAGTGCATGTCCCTGCAGGTCTGTCCCTGGCTTCAACTTGAAAACATTAACTTTAAAAAAAAAAAAAAAAGCTGCAGGGCCACTGGAAAAGGAGGGACAAAGTTTACTTACTACTATGGCTGCACGATTTGGGTCTAACCCCCCCCCACCCCCCTCTCTAAACAGGAAACATGTATTGCTCGATTCATGAATCATGTTACAGATAAAGATGTTAGTGTTTGATTTAAAAGTATTTGAGAGGTGGGATCAAACGTGTAAACTTCTGACTGTTTTTTTTTTTTACCAAATTTAGACATGTTTGTACCTGAAGATGGATTATGTTTATGTAAATGTTATTTTGTTTTTTGTTTTTTTTTCATGTTATAAATAAATAAATACATATATATATAATTATATTCATACATAAACACATACATTCATGAAAACACATACATACATAAATATATTTATGAATACCTCATACATGCATGCATACAAACACACATACACAGATATGTACACTCATACATACACACATACACACATACACACGTACATACGTATATACAAATATACATGCATAAATATTTTCATACATACAAACTGATACCACCTTCAGGCTGAGTTTGCTCTAAGGAATGGCTTAGACTTCATTGGAAACTGTACCAATTCCACACAAACGACTTACTTTTGCTATTTTTAGCCACAAACTTCTCACTCTCCTTCGCAAAGAGCAGTTTTGTACTGGGATGTAGAGACCAAATACGGTGGAGAGTACTCTCACAGTCTGGAGGAGCAGCCTATGGTAGTCAGGAGGAGGAGCCTATGGTAGTCTGGAGGAGGAGTCTATGATAGTCAGGAGGAGGAGCCTATGGTAGTCAGGAGGAGAAGCCTATGGTCGTCAGGAGGAGGAGCCTATGGTAGTCAGGAGGAGGAGCCTATGGTAGTCTGGAGGAGGAGCCTATGGTAGTCTGGAGGAGGAGTCTATGGTAGTCTGGAGGAGGAGCCTGTGGTAGTCTGGAGGAGGAGTCTGTGGTAGTCAGGAGGAGGAGCCTATGATAGTCAGGAGGAGAAGCCTATGGTCGTCAGGAGGAGGAGCCTATGCTAGTCTGGAGGAGGAGCCTTTGGTAGTCAGGAGGAGGAGTCTGTGGTAGTCAAGAGGAGGAGCCTATGGTAGTCTGGAGGAGGGGCCTATGGTAGTCAGGAGGAGGAGCCTATGGTAGTCAGGAGGAGGAGCCTATGGTAGTCAGGAGGAGGAGCCTATGGTAGTCTGGAGGAGGGGCCTATGGTAGTCAGGAGGTGGAGCCTATAGTAGTCAGGAGGAGGAGCCTATAGTAGTCAGGAGGTGGAGCCTATAGTAGTCAGGAGGAGGAGCCTATAGTAGTCAGGAGGAGGAGCCTATGGTAGTCAGGAGGAGGAGCCTATGGTAGTCAGGAGACACAACAGAGACGAAATTCGATTTAACGATGACCCTTTTTAAACATTATCCTAATTAAATAATCTCATATGGATTTAAAAATTGATTAGTCATGCAGCCCTACTTTACCACTAATTGCACAGTAGAACCAGGCAGTTAAAGTTTTATATCCAGTAAAGACTAGAAAGAAAAAGGAAGTGCTCCTCTCTTCGTACATTCGAGTTATTACCTTTCTTTTCCTCCCAGATTGCATTGTGCCTAAAAAGCCATAGCATTACTCCTATGGGCAACAGATCCACTTAATTATTTAAAAGTAGGGGTTACACCGGTGGCTCACATTCTTCATATGCTGGTCTTTCAGGACGTTTGATGCACAATCTGTGTTTCTTTCCCTTCAGCTCTCTCTCTCTCTCTCTCTCTCTCTCTCTCTCTAAAGTCATCGTCACCTTCACAGATAAGGCAGATTTTATTTTTCTTGTCTTTAACGTGTAGTTTTTACACGCCGTCTGTAAAATGCTCATCAGTTACCGGAGTAAATACATGGACAGTCAATGAAAACGATTCACCCTAATTGAAACAAAAGTCATGCGTGAGTGTTTTGTGATGTAAACTGCATTCACTTGTATTCATCAAGTTCTGACACAATCGTCTGATTCTTCAAACAAGTGAATTTTATGCTTCAATGATATTTTGTTGATCAAACATCAAAAAGGATGGTATTGTTTAGATTTCTTATTGAGTTACAAATTTAATGTGTTGTATTTACAGATGTTCTGTATTTAAAACCAAACCCAAAAACAGTGTAAATTATGCTGCAACTTATGAAAGGTTATAATAGTTTTAGATTTTTCGTCATAGTTCATTTTTATTTAGTTTTGCCTTTTTTTTCTCTAATTCAGTTTTTTTTTGTTTGCTAGTTTTTATTATTTTTGTTTTTTTCTAATTGCTTAGTTTTTTATCCAACAAAGTTTTCATTATTGTTCAGTTTTATTTAGTTTTGACTTTTTTTCTCTAATTCAGTTATTTTTTTGTTTGCTAGTTTTTAATCATTTTTCTTTTTTTTCTAAATGCTTAGTTTTAATCCAACAAAGTTTTCATTATTGTTCAGTTTTATTTAGTTTTGACTTTTTTTTTCTCTAATTCATTTTTTTTGTTTGCTAGTTTTAATCATTTTTCTTTTTTTTTTCCTAAATGCTTATTTTTAATCCAATAAAGTTCATAGTGTCTGTATTCTTATAGTTTATTTAGTTTTCTTTTGTATCCGACACCAATGAACATCAGTCATCTTAACACACGTCACACACAAGACGAAGTTTACCTCCGAAACATGCCAGGTATGAAAAACTGATTACGCGTCTGATACAAAAGAAAACTAAATAAACATAATTTTAGTTTGGTTTTATTATTTTTTTAACATATTTTATCTTCCTTGCCGTCATATAAAAAAAAAAAATCCCATACACGACTCTTTAACTCTATAACTCTATAACTTTATGCTGCATTCCAGAGTGTTGGGAGATGGGAAGTTTCCGACGTCCAACTCAATAAAGTGCGTTGGACCACCTGTCCAAGCTGGAGGTCCTGGTTGCAGCCAGTAGGACCAGATAGACGTACCCGACTTACGTTATTTCGACTTTACAACGCCGAAATTTCATCCGCTATTACTGTACATACGTACTGTCTACTGTACGTACAGTAAGTACAGTGTATTTTATTAATATGAAGTATAATACACATATTTGAATAGTTATTTATTTAGAGATTTGGGGGGTATTTAGGGGTACTAAAGGGTTAATTCCGACTTACGTGGAAATTCCGGTTACGTTGACAGCGTAGGAACGTAACTCATTCGTAACCCGAGGACTCCCTTTACTCTGACCCCACTGCGAACAACAACATGACATCAACACAACAATGGCAGCACAAAAAAAAACAAACCGTCACAATGTATGAGTAGCTCGTCCATAATTTGACCGTTTTTGACCGATCTCATTTGCGTTTAAGAAAACACTGGACCGTCCAAAGTCCAAATGTCTCTTCAGTAACAAAGCAAACAGGAGCTGAGATCTTCCATCTCCATGTTTGCTGTTTATGTTCATCATGGATCATCTGGAATACTCTGAGTTGGGGTGTAGTTAACTTCAAGTGAGGAGTATTGTACCTCCCGGTGCTTTGGAATGCAGCATTAGTCTCCGTGTTTCCAGGTAGAGTGTGGACGAGAAGCCGACTCTAAACCACAAGTGACGAGAAGTGACAGACCGTGAAGTGCAGTATGGTTCCGCCTGCTAAAGTTGCTCCAGCGAAATAAATCAATTTCACATCAATCTGACATTGACAAAGACAAAACCAAAAGGGAATTTCATCCATCATTTGTATACGTTTTAGTTAGTTTCGTAAGCACATAAGACATTTTCAGTTAGTTAAGTTTTTTCTTTAATTATAGTTTTTATTTCAGTTAACAAAAGTGTTTTTTCAGTTGTAGTTTTTTGTCGTTTCATTAGTTTTTGGTAAAGATAATAACCTTACTATGACGCAAATACAAATGAGGAACTGTGTACTTCATGTAGTACACGTTTTGGTCTTTGAAAGACCAAAGAGGTTGTTTATGGATGTAGTGAAAGAGGACATGAAGGGAGTGGGTATGAGAGAAGAGGATGTAGAAGACAGGGTTAAATGGAGGCAAATGATTCGCTGTGGAGACCCCTGAAAGGAAAACACCAAAGAAGAAGAAGAATTCTACTACACACTGAAATGAGTGCTACAAGATGCAGGTTATTATAAAAATGTCATAAATTGGGGCGTTTTGTGTTATTTTTTCAGCTATTGTTTATGACCCAGTAGTGGTGTGTGGTGTATTTATATCGCTGCTGCCCCCCCCCCCTTCCCCTTGCTCTGTTGAATGTCTGTGTCTCTTTGTGACCAAGGGCAGGGTCGAGCAACACGACTACAGAGACCTTCTTTTTTATTGGTTTTGTTGAATGCATAAAGACAGGAGGCGTGGACCCATTTATTTGTGCTTTACAACTGCTGTGTTGTCTCTCTCTCTATATACACTCTGTAGCTCGCTCCACCACTACTTCTCAGTGGCCTTAGTCCAAGTGAGCCGGGGTTAAGACGCTCTCGAATATTAAGAGTGGAAACATCTCAGCCTCCGCCGCTTCATATGGATCTAGTCCCGGATTTAATGGGCTCATCCTTGACCCGTACCCCAGCGTTTCATCGTGGTTCATGAAAATCAGGGCAGTGGTTTGTCTGTAGAGAAGAACAGACCTTTTAAATACGACACTGTTGGAAAAAATCCTGTTGTTTTTACAAAAAAAACCTGTGAACTGTGTACGATAGAAAACACACGAAACCGTAACATGTAGATTTGACATATTAAACTTATGAATTTATTATTGGATTTTGGTGATTTTGGTGTTTAAAATGTTTAATTAGCTTTTTTAATACGTTTTTTTTTTTTTTTTTAAGTATGAGAATAAGCTGTTATTTCAACGTTATGGTCTTGTTAAGTTAAACTGCAACTTAGTTTTATTTCCCAAAACAAAAGAAATATATCATTTCTACGTAAAAATCTAATTCGCAAACTCATCGTGTAAAAACTACAGCTGTATATGATTTAATTGTTAACATAAAAGTCTTTTCAAATAAACAGCATTGCATTGTATTTTCACTTTTGACTTTTACTATGTTATTTTTTGCAGTGTAGCTGAGGCTAAAATCGTTTTTTCCAAATTATACAGCTCTGGAAAAAAAATACAAAACCACTGCAAAATTCTCACTTTCTCAGATTTGACTATTTATCAGTAAATATGTGTTTGAGTAAATAGTTATTTAGAGATTTAGGGGGTATTTAGAGGTACTAAAGGGTTAATTCCGACTTACACGGAAATTCGGGTTGCATCGACAGCGTAGGAACGGAACTTGTTCGTAACCCGAGGTCTACCTGTACCCTAAAGTCTGTGTTAGTCTTTGGAAAGATATTCACTTTCTCTTGGCTAGCTTTGGAATTGCTGAAAAAAAAGGACATATCCACTTACCAAATAACCACCAACTGAGGAATTAGAACCTTTCTTACCATAATTATAATAAGTTTATTGCATTTGCCACAAACCTGTGAAGAAAACCTTGGATTGGACTGTTGGTCCTGCTGTGGGTCATGTCCTTTCAGTAGCATATTCTGCCCAGGCTTATTATTATTCCAAGCAGCAGTAGGTGTTATTATATAACAGAATAAAAAGGTATTTTGTTGAGTTATTGCAGTGTTTTTACATAATGAATTGTTACGTGTGTTTAACTTGAGCCAGGGATACCAAGCATGAATGGAGCGCATAATGTTTCCTGCCAGTCCAATGATCATTTAAACCTTTGAAGTGTCTCATAAATCTTTGTCAGCTGAACCCTTTTTCAGGTCAGCAACACCCAAATGAAGTAAAGCCATTCCCTTTACAGTCTGAGAGGGACCGCACACTAAAAGCTCTAAGCGCTGACAAGTGCCTCGTTGGGCGGTAATTGTAGGAACACCTCTATTCAACACCGCATCAGTAAATGTATGTTTTTCGCAGCAATTTCAAGAGCTGCTATTACTTAATGACTAACTGCTTGCTAGATGGATGCAACATTTGGAACTTGAACAGGGAGTGTTTTTATGGCTCTTTCATTCTCTGATTTCAAGAGTCGGCTAATGCAAGAGCAAGTGAGATGTGTTTGTGTATATATATAATTTTAATAATAAGTTACACAGCGGTGCAGTGGGGAGCACTTATGCCTCCCAGCAAGAAGGTCCTGGGTTCGATTCCTTTCTGGCTGCATGTTCTCCCCATGTCTGCGTGGGTTCTCTCCAGGTACTCTGGCTCCTCCCACCATCCGAAGACATTGAATTATATTGTCGTTTAGTGTCATTGCACGTATTTCAGAGCAACGCAATGACATTCCAGTTACAACTGATCAAGATAAACATTAAAACACAGATAAACATGGGAATACACATACAGTTGTACTGATGGGTCACCATTTTTGGCGCCCTGTTTTATGCAGAATGAAATAAACAAATGGAGACATAAGGGACATGCATTGATAGGTTAATCTAAATTGCCCATAGTGTGAATGTGAGAGTGATTGTTTGTCTGTATTGTAGCGTTTCTAGGACATGCACTTGACTCGGGTACCAGGCTCTAATCCTGGAAACCATTTCCATTCCAGGATACGACCAAGGTAGAGTACCTGGTCATCATAGCTAACATAACTAACGTGACGTCATGTGACATCAACATGACATCTACAGCAGGATGTCAATGGGATTATATTTTTTATCCTCTTTATGTGGCTGTTTTGCGACTGATTAATCTAACACTATATTTACTGTAACTCTGAATTTAGTATTTTTTTTAAATAGTGGGTCGCTCATTGATAACACAGAGACAGCTCAGTTAATCAGTGGTCTGTAGCATTCACATTGTCACCTTTTGGTATCGGGTCCCCCGTTTTGGAAGAGGCGATACCAAAAAACTAGCACCAGGTACCAGATTCCAGGTCCTTTTTTCGTAATGGAAATGCAAAATGGCCGAGTCGAGCTGGTACCACGTAGTGAAAATGCAGCATATACTGTATATTCAGCCCAGTGATGAACTGGAAACGCATCCAAAAGGTACCCCGCCTTGCACCATAAGTAGCTGGGATGGGCTCCAGTGACCTGTGACCCTACTGAGAATGAAGCTGGTCCAGAAAATGAATGAATATGTAGAGTTTAGATCAGGGGGGGTCAAACTCATGTTGGTTCAGGGGCCACATCCAGCCCAATACGACTTGAAGTGGGCCGAATCATTAAAATAATAATATAATAATATAGAAATGACATCAGTTCCATAATTCTATTTGTAATTTGTATGTTTTAGTGTGAAAAAAGTAAAACTGTATCATTGAAATGTTTACATCTACAAACAAAACGTGAACAAAAAGAAGTTTATTAAGAAAAAAGTATCATTTTTTACAATTTATGCCATTATTTGGCCTCAGTTCCTCATTTTCATCTATAAATACACTAAATATTTAATAACAGGTATAATTACATATTTCTGGTTGTTTACATTTGTTCAGGTTTTTCACATTTTTTGTAAAAGGTCAGTCTGTAAATGTAAACATTTTTCTATAATTTAACTTTTTTTACACTAAAAAAAAAAGGAGGAAAAAAATCTGGTTTTCATTATTTATAGTTTATTTTAATAATGTTTTATTGGTCTGACCCACTTCAGATTGAATTGACCTACAATTATTTTAACATTTTTGATTTTTTTTAAAAAATTTGTGTGTTTCACGAATTCATCCCAAGGGCCTGATTGGACCCTTTGGGGGCCAGTTTTGGCCCCCGGGCCACATGTTTGACACCCCTGGTTTAGAAGAACAGAACTCCAGCTTACACTTGTGCCATAACATGAAGCACAGTTAAAGAGTAGGTTTATTTGACATTTTTAATGGGGTCAGCCTTTGCAAATAAACATATTATTGACCATTTTTTGTGATTGTGTTTGTTCCCAAAGAGGTCAGAGGTCAGATTTAGCCGCAGAATAAGAAACTTGAGTGTTGTCATGAAGAGCTGTGTGGAGATGCTGTCACATTCTCCTGTCCTGTATCATGAAACTGTGAGGTGTCTTCTATTGTGGAAATTTTTCTGTGCTGCTGGTGAATAATAAAATACAGACTTCTGCCAGCCGACAAGGTCCGTCTGCACACGAGCGGTGATTGTGAAGAAAGATCCCAAGCCTCTGGTTAAGTCCACCTTTATAGGGTGCACACCATCTCTGAGGTGACACCTATAGGGGTCTTCAAAATCCAGTCCAGCTTTAGTTGTGAGGCAATTTAAAACAACAGCAGTGGACCAAAGTGCTCTACGGATGAATAAATAAAGCCAAAATAAAAAAAAATAAAACACAAGAATAGATAAAAAAAGACATAGAACTGTACAAAAAATGCTGTACGGATGAATAAATAAAACCAAAATAAAATAATAAAATACAAGAATAGATAATAAAAAAAAAGACATAGAACTGTACAAAAAAAGAAAAGAGTACTCACAGATGAATAAATAAAACAAAAATAAAAGAATAAATCCGGTGTTGCACGGATAGCGTACAGATAGCGTAGTTTGAAAATTGGGCTTGAGGATGACAGACAAGGCGTAGTAATACATCCAACCACTAGGTGTCAAAATTTAGTCTCATCAATACTGTCTTAGTGCCTGCGCTTGAGAATGCATTACTACTTCTTTTTTTGTTGTTTTTTTTCCCCCCTGGAACATTGGCAAGTGGAGCGAGTTTGCTAGGTGGCTGCCTTGGCTAGAAAGTGCTGCGGGAAACACTGCAATCAAGTACTAACTCCTGTGTGAATCATGTGACTAAAACAGACAGAAAAGTCAGTACAGTGATACAGATTTTGCAGTGATTTTGTTTTTTATCAAAAAAAACAAACAAACATGGAAAATGGATAAATATCAGCTCTGAAATTCAACTACTATGAGCTATTTTTGTTATTATCATTATATTTGTCCAAACAATTATATTTGTCCAGGCATTAAAATGAACAACAAATTGAAGAAAACAAGGGTGGTCTAATAATTTTTTCCGTGACTGTACATGTGTTTCAGCAAATTAAACTGAACCTCTACCATTTCAGGAAATGAACAGGCAGAATTGCACTGTTGAATTTACAATAAAGATACAAATTACATTAAAGTTGTGCGAGCAGGCACTTAATTTTATGGCTATGTTGTTCTGGTCAGCTGTTTATCGTTTGCTTTCCGAATTCTCCAATACTTTCTCGTATTGATATCCTACACCGTTGAATTCCCTACTGACGTCGAGTGTCAGTGGGTTGTATGAGGCGGTGCTGAGCTGTTTTTCAGGACGCTAGATGGACATGGGATTGGATGAACCGTTGGAAAGAGTAGGTATCGTTCCAAAAGGTTGAACCCGTTTTGACTGACAGTGATGTTGAAACATACCGGCATCACAGCCTGTCAGAGCTAAGCCCCATGGGATATCAGTGGAAGAGAAAGTGCCGTAACTATTAGGGATGTAATAAAATATCTGTTCTACAATATATCATGATATTTCATTTCGTGATACTGTATCGATATAAAAAAAAGTAGTGTATCGATATTTTTAGGTATTTATTCAAATGCAGATATGGCCGAGGATCACTTCTGTTTTTCTTTATTATATTTTATTCATTATTTAACATTGTTTTATTAATTGATGGTTATTTGAAGCATCCTAAAAGCACTTATAACTGAAAAAAAATCTAAATATCACTCCTTTAACATTGTTTTCACAAACGTTTCTCTGAGGATAGTTTTCAAAACACCTGATAAATCCGAAAATTGTCAAACCCTACCCTTACAATACTTCAGCTGTGTTTCTCTTTGTGGTATCTGCTTTTGTCCTTTACCAGCCTTTCTTTAGTAGGACTAAACGTGTTCTTTAAAGGGCTCATATTTATCTAAACCCACTTCTATAAGTTTTTGGTTTGTTTAGTTCAAAACGTTTGAGTTTTAGCCCTCCAGGTTTTGCAAAACTGTCTTTAATCATTTTGGCAAAAGTTGAGTGGATTTCTACAACCCATTTGAACTCTTGCTTAATTTGTTACGATTTATAACTAGTTAAGTTATAGAATTTGCATATTTAAGGTCAAGAATTCCAACGAACATTTGTCCGTGTTCGACACAATGGTTTTTCAGTAGTTGTAGTAAAAACTGTAAATATGTCCAAATTTTGAGCTGATTACCTAAAATGTTCAGTTGTTGGTTGTATTAACAAATACAAGTGTCTGAATGTGACAGAAAACACGGTCAAGAACCTGGAGGGGGCGGGGCATGAAGTGGCTCATTTGCATTTAAAGGGCCAGCGCTCAAAATGACCTTTCTGGTGTCATTACGCAGAAATAGTGTTGAAAATGGACCTGTGGAGTTGAATTAATGAAGAATTCAGACCCAAACAGAACATCTGCAGTTTATGTAGAGCACAAGGAAATGTGTTATAATGCATACTTCCATTTAGAAAAAACAAAATATCACTCCTTTAACGTTATTTTCACTTTCAAAAATCATATTCTTGATGTGTTGCTCCCCAATCCGTCTGACATCCACCCCTAACTTTCATAATAGATAACCATACCTGACAAAATTGGATTTAAAAGCCAGCCTGAAAATTTGGTGTCCTTTAAAGTGGGATTGGAACAGTAAAATGCTAATTTCAGGTGAAGGCACCTAATTCAGGTTTAAGAGCTTTTTGTTGCTCCAAATGGAACCCTGATCTTTTTTTATTGCATATTGGACCCAGATGTGTCGGTGCTGCCGCTTCCTTAGAAGCACGTCTACCAAATCAGTGGCAGCTGGCGCCTTCTGTAGCGTATGAGCTGCTTCTTTATTGGTTTTCTTTAATACATTGATTTTGTAACAGTCAACCCATTCCACAGAGAGCAAAGCAGAGTCGGTCCTTTCCTCCTGCCATTAAATGCATCTTACTTTCTCGTGTGAAAACTTTTGGAGCATGGTCACACCTGCCAGAGGTTCAACCCCCTGAGCCGCAGCCTTCAGTAGGACATTCAGACACTATAGCACCGAATCTGAAACACCAACATTTTTTATGTTAAAACTCCAAAAACTGTAAGATTTATATACGATTTGGATGGTAGGGTTATGGGAGGCATCGAACGTCACCGCTCTTTTCCTGCGTCCATTTTCATCCGAATACAGTGAATGTAAAATAAAAAAATAAAAAACCAAGAATGTCCAAACTGACACTTGAAACCTTGTAAAACTAAAATGTGACTAATACTCATCGAAGCCTCCCATCTGCTCCTACCATAGTCATCGCTTTGCTAGTGTTTGAGTCCTAGATTAAAAGCGTCACACTGTTGTCTTTAAAAGACGACCATATGTTTGTGTTTTGTATTGAAGCAGCTGATACATGCTTCACCTCAGTGACTAAAGGATGAATGAAACATCTGATGTCCGCAGCAGTGCTCAGGCTGATTAAAACAACACTTAAACGATGCCAAAGTTTCATACATACAGCGCATTGAAAACATCTGTTGACAGTCTGTCAAGCTTTAGTTAAGTTTCTGCTTTACACCTTCTACCAGTTCTACATTAAAGGGACAGTTGTGTATTTCTGACCTGATTGTATATTCCATCCACGTCATCAGTGTAGTACATCCACACTGACTAATCCCGACAGTGTCCTGTGAGCCCAGTTCTGGTCCGGTTTTGGTCGAAACAAAAGTAGTCCGGCAAGTTTTGCGGGGGGGGGGGGGGGCCCTAAAATAAAAGGTTTTTCTTCTAAAAACAGCATGTGTTCAAAAGAGTGATTTATTTGCATCACAAACAATTTCCATAAAAAGTCACACATTCACAGCGGTGAAACAGGTAGACTAACTGTCATCTTGCGGCAGCGCAGGGATACGAAGAGAGAGAAAGTAGGGCCAAGTGATTACAAGGTGTGAATTTTCCGTGGACATTGGTTTTGTGATGTAAATAAATCACTCTTTTGAACGGCTGCTGTTTTTAGAAGAAAAACGTTTTATTTTAGTGACCCCCCCCCCCGCAAAACTTGCCGGACTACTTTCGTTTCAACCAAAACCGGACCAGAACTGAGCTCACAGGACACTGTCAGGGGTAAGTCGGTGTGTACTACACTGATGACGGGATGGAATACAGATTCATGTAAAAAATACAAAACTATCCCTTTAACTTTACAGATGCACTGATATGAGCTGTTTACGATAAGTGTTTCTTCCTAAATCCCAGCAGGATGTTGATTTTCTCTTTTGTGGGATCAGTTCCAGCTGCTTCCATATGTTTTATACTAAAAACATTATTGCCTCGTCAGTCTAACATTTTTTTTTTTTTCACTTTACTCCATGTTTCATCCGTCTGTGTCTGTTTCTTTAATAATTTTGATCCATTGGTCCTTTGTTGGTGCTTCTGTCTTTCCCCGGTTCCTTGTAAAAGACTTAGTCTAACATTTAAGTGACATTTCACACCTGTCATTTTTCCTCCTCAGTTTGTTTAAATAATTCTCTTCATATGAAACTTTGTTGAAATAAACCATAAGATAAACACGTCTGTTTTGTACGACATTTCACCCATTTGATTTTTGTCCCTTGCTTATGTGCTTTATTTATACTATAGTTACAAAAAAGTACTTTCTGCATCTCAGGAGGTTAAAAAAATAAATAAAATTAATGCTGTGAATCATTTGATAGGTATAGTTATAGGCTTAGATATATTCATGCCTCCTTCAACTTTTGTCTTTTGTAAGAAACTTCACACTCGGGAGCAAAGTACAATGTCCAGGAAGGACAAGAGCAGTCATGTGCCACAGTCTTTATTTGATTTTCCATCCATTTAAAGCATTTGATTGCATTTTGATCATGTAGAACTGGACACTGTCTCCGTGTTTTAACATTATCTGCTGCTACTGAGGACTAGGGCTTCAATAACTGTCTCATGGAATCGAGACTGAGTTGAAGATAATTGGCTGCTGGCAAGAGAAATCATTGACAGTTTCTTATTGAAAAATGTTAGGGTTTCACTGTAAAAGCATCCTGATTGAACGGAAATGCAGAGCACAAAGCGAAGGTCTTTGTGCCTAATGAAACTGGGACCTCGGGGATAGATGCGTATCAAAGGTGTTTTCAGATAAAGACGTGTGTTTGATAGACATTTCTTAACTTCTACAGACGCAAGAAATGAGCAGAAGTAACCAGGGAGTAGTTACTTTTTAGACATCAGATTACATTTTTCAGTCATCAGGTGAATGAACGTTGTAGCGTGAACGTGTTTGGATTATTCTGGTCAGTTCATGAACGCAACGCGCTCTTTTCTCGAACTGCGTGTTTTTGTTGCACTTTATGTTGTTCACTTAAGAATATTCAATGTGTTAGTCTGTGTTTGTTTTGGTTAAATGTCTGAGAAGGACTGTCGATGTTTGTATCTGTACAGTTTCTGCTCTTTATTTTACACCGAGTGAACATTAGTACCATATTTTCTGGATTATAAATCGCAGTTTTTTTTCATAGTTTGGCTGGGGGAGCGACTTATACTCTTATACTCTAACACATTATTATATCATTTCACGCGTTATTTTCACACTAAACCACCAGAGGGCGCTCTAGGTTTGTGTTGATAATGTCAACATTGGCGGTATCTGACGTAGAAGAGGAAGCCCCGCCTCTTCTACCTCCGGAGTTGTTTAAAAGTGACACCGAGGATGAAGATTTGATTGG